>VDFB02329330.1:0-48208 GCA_007258455.2 Sequoia sempervirens | reverse complement strand
GAATTTATGACTGTGGATGCAGGTATGTGAACCAGTCCTCTAGGCAGAGGGGAAATGTCACTTGGGAGAGGGGCTTGGTCGTTTAGCCAGTAATGTTAATCAGTTGAGCATACACACACATCATGATGGGTATAGAGGAACCAAGTCAGATAAGTTAAGTCTTGATAAGTCATCCATAGGCCTTAGGAGTCTGAATTTACTTGTGCTTTGTGAGTAATGATTGTTTTTTGTCAGAATTATTATACTGTGACCCCTTGTATGAATGATGTGATTATATTTTATGATATATACATAAATACATAAGTACATGTGTAAATATATATATATATATATTATATATATATATTTATATATTTTATAAGGTATAAAATATATGTATTAATATTAAGGTAATATATGCATATATATAAATATATTAATACTTAATTAAAATACATATATTATAAAATATATAAATATACATTAGTAAATATTTAAAGTGAAAATGTTTATAAACTCCAAAGTGGAAATATTTGTAAATATTTAAATGAATAAATATTGAACTCAAACGTATAAAGTTAAAAGATTTAAATCTTTTAACATTTGCAAAGTTTATTAAGTGGATTATTTAAAAAGGATAGTCACTAGTCTTGAGAAAAATATGAAACTTCATAAAGTATCGAACCTTTTTATGAATCAAATACTTTGTGTAAACATTTGAAAAATTAACAAAACACTGCTGAGAGTTTTCACGTGAAAATGAAGAAAGCTTCAAACGCAGCAAAAATGGAGGAAACTTTCAAAACTGGATAGTAGGGAATGCCAACCAATGTTTCTGTGTTGTAACAAGCTGAGACTTGACAAAATTGCAGCTAAATGAGTCATTTATTTGTATATGCCAAGCAAAGACGTTTTTCCTGTAGGTGGCGATTTATGAGATTAAAGTTGAATTTTTCTGCTATTGCTGGCTCCATGAAGGTCGATTCACTCCTTTTTGAGGTGACAAAGGGTTTAGTTGCTTTCCAAGTGACATTTGACTGGGTATATGCACCTTGTTGTCATTCTACATGCCCAAAATGAAGGAAATAGTTGCAATTAAGGGCCTATAAATACTTGCCCAGCCATCCATTGAAAAATATCCTTGTGCAATTTGTCCTTTGCGAATTTGTGAGCTTTCTTGCCCAATTTCCAAGCTGCTGTGTTGTTGTCTATTTCTGCATTTCATCATTTGCTGAGAGTGTGACAATTAGAAACCTTTATCGGCTGCAGATAATTGATTGTGCTAAACCCCTTTTAGAATAGTAAATTAACAACTTCTATTAGAGAAGTCTTAATTAAGAAGAGTGATTAGAAGGAGTCATCTACATTGAAAGAGAGATATTTTGCAAAACAGCCATCTCCATTTGGAAATTCTGGAAGTTGCTGACGGAATAGTGCTGGGAAAGGAGCTTATTTAACAGGCATGATATCTAATTAGTAATTCTTGTTTGAATGCTGTTCTCTTCTATTCTTGAGTTTGATATTTGCAATTAGTATGAAATATGCAAATAGTTCATAGCAAATCAATAATGTTTTGATGAGCTTTCATTAAGAATAAATGCGTGAGGAAATTCATTGTATTTGAAGGGAAAATGAATAAAGGAAACCAATGCAATTATGGGTAAATGTTTAGAAAATTCAATATGGTAGTTTAAAAGAAGGATTTATGGATAAAAGGATTTAAGAAGGGAATCAATTGTTTTAAAAAGCTTAAGGGTAGCTTTACTTAATATGTATTATTTTATGAAGGGTTTTTATGTCCATTTGATTGAGTTTGCAATTTTGTATGATCTTCGTATATGGAGAATACGTAGAGTAATCAATATCTACTAGGAACGAAATGATGTCAAATCAAGTATGACCTTTAGCTTATGTTATTAGGTTAACTCTGACAAGATTCACTCCTAGGATAAAGATTTCCGTAATCAGGAGTTAGGATATTATATACTTGTTTATTGGCTCATTTCTTAGTAGACTGTTTGAGGTAGGAAGTCTAGGGTAAACTGAACCCATTGAAGGAAATAGCCTATAAATAGAGTAAGGTAGCCCAAAGTGAAATCGACTCAGAGTAGTGTAAGTGATAGATGACTTACTCAGGTGTTTACTGAACCAGAATATTATGGCCATAGTAATGTAATGTACCTACATCATTTTAGATCGGGAGATGATTACATTGCCAGTTCACAGTGATCCAATAAGTACATACTAGTATGGGATTGTGGGATACAAGAATCTAGTTATGTGGGACACACCACTATGCTCAGTTGGTTAACATAATCGATTACTCAACCAATCCTTTCGACGAAGGGAGGGCCTTCCATTGAAAAATGAATGTGCGGGGGACCGCAATATTAGTTCGTGGTTGGCGGAAAAGCACCCGAGTGATGTTTCTCCTCCATAATTAGACATCTGAAGAACCAAGATTTGAAAGGGAAGATCCTGGACCGTCTTACTTCTATTTGTGCAAAAGCTGTTTAAGTTGTGTATGTACTCTTATGGTTTCGTACACTGTTATTCATTTTGAAATGGTAAAAGTTATTTTGTTGTGAAAAGCTTTAAATTATGTATATATGACGTATTTCAATTTGAAAAGAAAAGAAATTTTTTTATTACAATGTTATTTACTAGTTTACTTTTGTTAAAAGTTATAGAAATTAAGGAATTTTTATTTCACGTATAGGATAGGTCGTTACATAGTCGATCTTTATTTCCTTTTATGTTCCTTTTTTTCCATGCCTTTCGAATGACTTTGGGGTCTTTTAAATATCTTATTGGTGTCTCTTTTGAATCGACATGACCTTTTAACTAATTCTGATCGGTGCAAAGCTTAGAGATGTCTAATGGCATTATTTAGAAACTCCTGCAACTAATTTTAAATAATAATAATATCAGATTTAATAATTGTAAATAATTATTGTGTGAATATCTTAATATTAATTAGATATTAATAAGTGTAATTAGTGCCAAATATTTTATTTGATGACTGCATGATAATTATAATATTATTTATAATAATATTTAAATTGCAAATTAGATTTTTGTATATAAATTTTGATATTTATATTTATTTTATTTATTTATTGATCCTTTGTAATTTAATATTTTGTATTTTAATCATTAAAGTATAATAACAATAAATTATCAATATGTACGCTGTTATTTTATTTCAGTTGATATATTATGTATTTTTCATTAATATATTATAATGATTATAATATTTAGTATTTATATCTTGGTAATTGCAATATTAATTATAATTATCATAAATAGTTAATGCTTTTAATATGTATTTTGTTTATCTTGTTTTCGATGCTTTATTTCCCATTGCTACAATTCGGGGGACATGACACAATAGGAAAATACTCCACTCCTTGGATGGAAATACTTGCCAATCTTTCTGTATGCAATCAAAATTCATGTGTTTGCTGATTGGAAGGTTGAAAACTATTCCACATTTGAAATTTTGCCTCCATAGAATAGTTCCTTTGACATCATAAACCTCCAATATACCAAACTAATGAGTTTTAGCACAAATACTCCACTAGGAAGTGGCTCCACTTAAATTGGGTTGTGCTGCTATGATATGCATAATGCTTTCCTCATAGATAGGAAAGTGTGCATCCTATCTTCTTGGCTCGCCATGGAGAAGGTTTTCCTACTTCTTGGCAAACTCAAATATGTACACTTGAATTTGTTCCATATGCCAATAGAAAGAGGTGTCTTCAAGATCAGGAGATTTTCATAAGCCATCACATCCCATGGGTAAACTATGCCCTCCATTCTTCCTCCTCTGTCAGGCGGTTTATCAAGAGGATCACCAATCAGAATCTTGTCATTCTTGAACACATGACTATGAACATTACTCAAACTTGGTTTATTGTTTGCATGTGAACCAAGGGCCAATCATGATAGAAACTATTCTTTATCCATACAATTCTTGGAAATCCACCATCCCAATTTTGAGTCATTAACTCAAAACTGAAAACTTCACCTAGATCCCCAATCCTGTGATTACAGCAAGAGTCATAAGAAAATTGCTCCTTCGACCTCATGAGATTGCACTCTTGAGGTTCTTCCCATAGACTATCCACATTTTGAATCTCTATGGTACAAGGAACTCTGAAATCATTATGCAATATTCCATCACTTATGAATTCTTCTTCATGTTTCCAAAGGTATCTTGGCTCCAAATTAAAATCCCTATGAAGCTCATCAATGCCTTTAATTATTTGCTTGACTTCCATGATTCTTCTGTTAGATTCGTGTTCCTTGGGTGTAGCTGTAATAGATGACTGATTTTCAGCTCTGTAGAGTAAAAAATGAGCCAAATTTAATTCTAGGTTGAGTTCATCAACCTCTTTCTCCTTATCTTCAACAAACTTGATAGCATGATCCCTATCTGTTATCAATTGTAAATAATTTGATTTCATTATTCTCAAGGCTTCTTTGATTACCTGTAAATCAGCAAGAGGTGGTCTTCTTTCAATGCCCTTTTGTCTCTTCTCAACGCAGACCTTCCAAAAGAGATCTTCAATGAATTTGTGTGAGTTGTCAAAATGAGTTAGAGCTGCCACAACCTTATCTTCAGTGACTATCAACTGGTTCTTCAAATTATGTAAATCACTAAGCCTTTGATAAAAAGCAGATTCACACAATAAATTTTCTGATTTGTCTTCAAGAACATGAATCTTAAATGCAGTTACCTCTATGATATCCTCTTTTCATATTTTATGTTTTGTGGTTAGGATAGTGTTGTGACCTTTTTCACACATCGCCCCAAATTGCAAATGGGGACCCCCTAATTTTTGCTCCGTTTGGGTCTTTTGGCTTGTTTTTTGGTTGGTTTTTCCCGCTGTCTCTCTCTTTGCTGCTTGTCTTTCCAAGGATGTGCCCGTCCAAATATGAAATTTTGGCTAAGTATGAGAATTAGGGTTTGCACTTTTCTGGTCAATTTGAAGTTGAATAGAGTGAGTAAGTTGAAATCTAACCTTGGTGTTGCAGTCAACATGCTTCCAACAGGGTCCCAGCTAAGTTTCATTGCATTCCGACAACTTACTATTTTTAGTAAGTGCCTAATTTGGGACATTTTCTCAGCAATTTTGGAGTTCCGTGTAGAAACCCCTGTTCTCACTGTTTTCTGAAACTGTTTGATTTTGCGTGTTTTTGATCGTTTTTGATTTTTTTTTGAGTTTTTGGCATAAAAGGTAGAATGCGATTTTTGAAAGAAATGATATGAAAATTTCTAACAAATACAATAAGGACCAATCTAACACAAATAGACTCTGAAAACAATAGCTATTAATGGTATTATTCTTCCACAGCCATTACAATATAGAAAACCTAACATGCAGACCAAATCACAAAGTTGATTCGTATTATTCAAAAACCTGATTTGTTGTTTGCAGCCGCCTGGGATGAAGCTGAAATGGTACGGCTATCAATAAAAGCATTTTCTCCCTCCGCCAGATGATTGCCAATGATCTCAGAGATATAGGCGCCCCATTTGATGAAGTCAGACAACAAAAAGGGAAGGCGCTTTACCCTAGATGAAAAGTACGACCCTGTACTTGCTAGGTGCCTTTGATGTAGGTGATATCAAAGTCATATGCCTGTAACTTACTCACCCACTTCTGCTGACGGTCATTTAAATCTCGCTACCCCAGGAAATGCCTCAAGCTATTGTGATCAGTTTTTATGCAAAACTTGCTACCCACGAGATATTGCTTGAATTTGGCCAAGGCATGCATTATGGCCAGCATCTCCTTATCATAAATACTGTAGAGCCTCTCTGGTCCTCTGAGTTTTCTGCTCTCATAAACAATCGGGTGCTTGTCCTGCATAAGCACCGCTCCAATGCCCTCACCAGAAGCATCACACTGAAGCTCAAAAGGCTTCCATAAAATCGCGCTAACATCTAACACGTAGTCATCGCCTCAACTCACAAACACTCCTGCGGCTCTCAGAGTCCAATGTAATGTACCTTTTTTCAACAACTGGCTATAGGTGTTGTATGCATGGAATAACCATTCCACAATTCAAGTGAGAACCATAACCTGCTGAATCCTCGCATTCTTCGTGTAAGGTTCACGGAGTAGGCTTAATTACCCATTTATAGGCACTGATCTCTCAGGATCCATCTGCACTCCCTCTGCACTGATGATATGGCCTAAGTAGAGCAACTCAGTCATCCCCAAATCACACTTGGACTCCTTGGCGTACAAGGACTCCCTCTCCAAAATGCTGAGCACTGTATCCAAATGAGCCGAATGCTCCTGCCAAGTCCTGCTGTAAATCAGAATATCATCGAAGAAGACAAGCATATCTCTCAGAGTGAGTGTGAAGACCCTGTCATGTGGACCGAATGTCACGAGTGTTGTTAGCCCAAATGGTATCACCACAAACTCAAGTGTCCACAATGACAACTAATGCAATCTTCCTCAACACCTCCGCCACCTGACTCTAACTGATGATATCCCGATCTCAAGTCTTATCTTCAGTGGGAAATAACGCAGCACCATGGAGCTCTGTCAATAAGTTTCCATTCATAAAATGTTTGATGGTTCCAGCCTAATTTCAGGGTTCATGCATGTTTATGCCACTTCTTCACTAGGACAACTGAAGAAGCAAATGGTGATTTACTTGGTCGAATGTGACCCATAGCAAGCAGCTCCTTGATAGTCTTCTCTATCTCATCCTTAAGCCGCTTTGGATGCCTGTAAGGAGTAATCATGATGGGCTTAGCGCCCTCCTCAAGCTCTATGATGTGCTCAATACCCCTGTCTGGAGGTCTCCCTGGTGGAATATCGCTGAAAACCTTCTCATGCTTAACTCTCAACTGTTGAATGTCAGGATGATACTTGGTCTTATGTTGTCCCTCCTGAATAGGTGTCAAAGTGCACTCGGCAGCCCACTCTATCATGTCATGTCGCATGAGCCTCTCCATCCGTCAGAAGGAAATAGTCCTGACGTTATTATCCCAAATGGCCTTCAGGATATGTGTCTTCCCATCAACATCAAACCGAATCTCCATGTCTTTGAGATGAAGTGTGACTTCCTCAAGGGAATGAAGCCACTTCATGCCCAAAACTAAATCAATGTCTCCCATATTCACTACGTAATAATCAGCCTTGAATTCATAATTATTCAAGCGCAAGGGAAGATCCTTAATCATACGGTCACATCTGAGAGTGTAACCATCAGCCACCTTAACTCGAATGCCCTCAAACTCCTCAGCCATGAGTCCACGCTTCTCCACAAATCGAACATCAATAAAATTGTGGGTGGCTCTTGTGTCTAGAAGGGTGATGACCCTTTGACCCGCCAAAACTCCACGAAGTCTAAAAGAACCCTCCTCATTGAATAAGCAGACAATCAGGCTCCTAATTTGAAGCTCACTCTCACTGCCAGTTTCTGGGTTTCGAGCCTTCACTCCTCGTATCCTCCCGCTGTTCTAACTTTATTCTAATCCTCGCATTAAGTCCACATACTCGACACTTACCTCTGAATAAGAAGGACAATCGTGGTTAGCATTGTAGGGACCTTTGCAATAGAAGCAAAGCTTCTTCCTGCGCAAATCATTAAGAGCCTCACGATCCAAGGGTGCTGCTGATTTTCCCTTTGAGTCACTCTTAAAATCAGATTTCTCTTTGTTTTTATTGAATCCCTTATTGTCCCTAAATGAAGAAGTATTTTTAGAGCTGAATTTGCTGGATGGTGCTGCAAACTCCATACTGCGTGCCTTCTTCATAGCTTCCTGTAACGAAGAAGGATCAAATACTTTGATCCAACCTCTCAATGGTTCCAACAGTCCCTCCATGAAAAGCACAATGAGACGCCTCTCTGATAGATTAGGAACCATAACTGACAATCGCTGGAAGTCTCCTATGTAGGACTCCAAACTACCACTCTGTCGCAATTGGGCCAAATCTCTGAAATAAGATTCTGGATCCTTCTTGTTGAATCGTTCCACCAAACTGTCTACGAACTCCTGGTATGTGGTGATACGATCATGCTGGAGTGTCACCATCCCATGATGCCACCAGTCGTAAGCTGCTCCCTCAAGATGTAAAGTAGCATACCTAATAGCGTCCTCCTCAACCATGGGACAGAATGTGAGGAAAGTATCTAGCTTACTGATCCAGGCCTGGGCTGTAACCTTGCCACTACCGTCAAACATAGCTAGAGTGAGTCTGTTTGTGGCATGCTTCAGATCATTATTGTTATATCTAGGCCTATAATCCTGTCGATACCTGTGATGTTCTCTCCTCTGTGTGATAAATCTATCAAAGGTAATCCTCTCTCTGACCGCTGGTGTCAGTAACTCCCACTCATCGTTCGCTGCCATAAGAGTATCAGCAAACATCCCCTCAGGCTCCTCACCTGCAATAGCCTCATCGGGCTCCTGTCTCACAAAAGTAGGCCGTGTGGGCCTGTCTGTTGTTCGTAAAAAGTCCTAGGTGCTCTCCGTGAACCTGCATCACTCCTGTTCTCGTCACGACGAGGTGACGGTCTCCTCTGTGTACCTATCCTCTGTATCGCCACTGTCAACTGCTGTAGCACATTAGTAACCTATTGTTGACCTGTCCATAAATCCCTAAGAGTGTGTAGGACCTCTGCATCATCATTATCCCTAGAGTTTCGAGGAATCTTTGTTCTGTCAGCCATGGGACCCGGCTGCCTGTTCAATCCCTGTTCCTTGTCAATCAAGGCTCTCCTACGAGTATAATATCTGTGAGGCCCAACCTCTTGTGGCTACATAAGAATGCTAAACTCTCAGGATGGCAGGATTTAGCTCTGATACCATTGTAGAAACCCCTGTTCTCACTATTTTCTGAAACTATTTGATTTTGCGTGTTTTTGAACGTTTTTGATTTTTTTTTTAGTTTTTGGCATAAAAGGTAGAATGCGATTTTTGAAAGAAATGATATGAAAATTTCTAACAAATACAATAAGGACCAATCTAACACAAATAGACTCTGAAAACAATAGCTATTAATTGTATTATTCTTCCACAGCCATTACAATATAGAAAACCTAACATGCAGACCAAATCACAAAGCTGATTCGTATTATTCAAAAACCTGATTTGCTGTTTGCAGCCGCTTGGGATGAAGTTGAAATGGTACGGCTATCAATAAAAGCAATTTCTCCCTCCGCCAGATGATTGTCAATGATCTCAGAGATATAGGCGCCCCATTTGATGAAGTCAAACAACAAAAAGGGAAGGCGCTTTACCCTAGATGAAAAGTACGGCCCTGTACTTGCTGGTACGGCCCTGGCTGCAGCAATAAGAATTCCGTACAGTTTTAGAATGGATGCCAGATGCATACAAATCAACCGCTCAAGGATCTTCTCTGTCTCCGGATGAATCTCTGGAATAAACTCTGAAATAGTAATCTTTGTATAAGCTCTGTAATAACCTCTGTATGAAGTTATCTCTCTGATAAGCAATAAATCAGCTGGTATTTCACAGCCTCTGAACTGCAGACACTGAAGATGGTTCGTTCTCCAATGCAGAATGAAAATTAGAACCCTTGGCTCTGTTCTCAGAAGAAGCACTTGGCAAAAATTCGATTTCATAACATAATGAGCTCTTTTCTCAATGAAATCCTTATATTCTTCAAGAAGTTGACTTTTCTCAAAAAAACATCATTTAAATAAAGTTCGAACTTTTCTTTTAACTTTTCCAAAGTCTCAAACGCACTTTTAATTATAAAATATAATTGAAAAGTGGCCCCTTCTTCATGTTGGTCGACCCCTTTTAAAATCAATTAAGTTATAATATTAAATAATATTACAACTTTATAATATAAGCTTCAAAATAATTAATATTTAATTTGACAGATAAATATTAATATCTTCCTCAAAATAAGTCCGATTAACGAACCGTCTGAAGCTAGAGAATAAGTGATTGAATTTGCATACGACCAGACCAAACTGCTAAAAATAGCAGGGGTGCTCCGCTGAGTGACTTTACTTACTAAAAATAGCAAGTCAAGCAAATGATGTCCGAACAACCCCGAACGAAAGCCAAACTGGAAGATTCTGCTAATAGAAGCCAAACCAAGCCTCAACCAGACCCTCTATCCACCCCATCAGCCTACGAGGGTCACATAATAGGCTAATCACAAGCATAGAGAGATGTCAAGTGGAAGGGGACATGACATTCCGATCGCTACACTGCATCCAGAACATGTCAAGCTGCTCATCTACAAATTTTGAGCTGAAATGGACAACTTTCTATTTTTAGCAAGTTCAGCTTCTGGAGCAAATTTTAGGGTTTATATGTGAAGTTCTTCAATGCATGTCTGGAGATTCTTTCTGGCTTTTCTGAAACCTACGCAGTGAGATAACATGCAAAATGAGACGATGACTTTCAGTATTCATCCTTCAGAGGCTATTTTTAGGGTTTGCATGTTGGAATTTTCTTCGCATGTCTGAATATTCCTTGTGGGTTTTTCGAGGTCTTTGTAGTGGTATAACATGCAAACCAGGATCAGGACTTTTTTAGAAGCTGTCTTCAAAGGCTATTTTTAGGGCTTGCATGCAGAGTTTTTCAGCGCATGTCGAGTGATTCTTTATGGGTTTTTCAGGAGCTATGCGGTGATGTGACATGCAAAGCGAGATGATCCATTTTCAGAGACTTACTATTTTAGTGCATTCACTCTAGTGCCTCCTCCAGCACATCAAGATTGTATCAGAGCAAAGTAACAAAATCGCAAATTTCAAATCCGAGGTCGTTTTGATATACATGCACAAATTAGGTTTCCGCCTTCTGACCTAAGATGAGGGGTAAAATGCTAATTTCTAAACCATAGACCTGACCTATCAAGATTCTTTAGGTTATCCACTAGTAAATTTGAAAGGCAATCAAGAACTTTATTATTTCTAGGCATTCAAAACAAGTTAAAATAGTAAATCACAGAAGTTAGTGGTCCTGCAAGTTCATCATTGAGGGTCAATGACATTCAAATTTCAAGTCAAACTTGAGTTGTGGAGGTCATGAACTGCAGTTTCTATGTAAATAGTAAACCACCTCAACATACAACAGCAGTGTCACCGGAGTGCATAGTAGAATAAAGTTAACTAGACAAGGAGGATCCCTGGTTAAAATTTCAACACCCATCTCAGAGAGAAAACTTGAACCCACTATTTACAGGCACGGAAGCCTATGTGAGGTTGAGGAAAATTTATGCCCAGGTAAAATATCCCGCTCCACCCTAAAAATGCAACTCCACTTAAGTAAGTTTTGATAAAAATACCCAGTCAACAAACTTCAGCACTTCAAAATGCATGATTGCATGATGGTAAAATTCTATGTTGGTTTCTAATCCCTGCGATGTAAATGTGTAAAACAAATCTTCAAATCAACTAGAGACTAAGGGACTATGGAAATTAAGTAAGAATACTACTCAAACTTCTATGTTCAGATTTTCAATTTCCAGATTTGAATTTCTTATTTTGAATGTGCTGATTGCAGAACATTATTTGATTTCTATGTTTGCATATCAAAGAAGGATCCGCCATAAATAAGAGAGGAGACCCGCCCCTAAGGGGCACGTCTCATGAGAAGACGTGTCTCCACAAGTGGAGACACGTCCATTCATGGGACGTGTCCCTTAGGGCGCAGCTTATGATAAAGTCATTTATCATTGTTTAGTATAACTCATATATACCCTTCTACAAGGTGGCGGATGAGTAAGTAAATTCCGATTAATGAAATGCAGAATATAACATCATATATATAATTCGAATGTTATATGTATGCTCATAAATTCGATTAAATGTTTTTCCAGAAATATTTCAATATAAATGATAAACTTTGATCAAGTATGAATGACGATGATGCTTACAGCAATCGTCATTCATATTTGACCGAAGCTATCATTCATTAACACTCCCTCTTAGCTAGGGAAGATATTTCAAATCAAATAAGTAGAGATATCACCTTAACACGTGATATCTAAGACATGGTATGATTTCTCAATAATGTCAAGTCACAGGACATTCTTCTCATAATTATCTTTATTATGGCGTATGTGAATCGTATTACCAAGTCACATGATGTCTACTAATTCATGGCATATCCACTGATATAAATATCCACCATGATTATTCTTTAAGGATCATCACTGATTCATAAATGATATCAAGTCCCATGATATCAACTAAAGTGTCCAAGAGATACTATCATTATTACGTCCAATGTGATATCAAGTCACATGATATTCCTATCATGATATTTTATTTAGTCAGAGTCAGCTACTTTACAATGCCAAATACAAGTGCTCATTATTAGAAAGATCGTCACCTTTTAATAATGTACACAGGGGGAGTAGGCCCATAAGGTCATGGAGTCACACACATGACAAAAGAGTTTACACATTAAACATCTTTATATATTAGTACAATTTATAAACAATTTGTATTTCAAACATAAATAACAAATTACATTTCAACCATACCAAGTTTCTTCCTGAAGTGCTCTACCTTGATTTGAGAGAGAGGCTTGGTGAGAATGTCTACAGTTTGATCATTTGTACTAATATACTCCAACTGAATCACTTTCCTTTCCACCATATCTCTTACATAATGATAGGGGATCTCAATATGCTTATATCTATCATGAAAGACAGGATTTACAGAGAGTTTGATACAACTCTGATTATCACAATGAATAATTGTAGGATTCAATGGCTCACCAAAGAGTCCCACAAGCAATTTACGAAGCCAAACTGCTTCTCTTGCTCCCATTGAGGCTGCAATGTATTCCTGGCTTTGGCATGAGCCTGCAACTCCAAGATTGTTTTCTCAGTGAACTGTGAGATCAGAATATCCTAAACTCAGCAACATCCCATGCTTTTTCATCTACACTTCCAAATTCCCAATCAATCAGAAAATTCATGTAGATCTTAGTTGATCATTCTTGTAAAGAAGCTAATTCATATCCAATAGCTGTCTTGAAGATATCTCTCAAAATATGTTTGGCCAAACATTAAGTGAATTTCCCCTTAGCCTCACACATGAACCTGGCTTCAGAACATTCACCGTGATAGCAAATTATCAGTTCCAGCAACCAGAGCACATCAAGGACCATAATCACTGTTTGTGTTGCTGATCTCATTAATTCTGATCTCCGCTTACGCCTTTCCAATTTCCAGAAGGTTGACTTCCATAGTAGACATCTGGCCTGAGTATCCAACATTCC
Organism: Sequoia sempervirens; assembly: GCA_007258455.2. Lineage (NCBI taxonomy): Eukaryota > Viridiplantae > Streptophyta > Pinopsida > Cupressales > Cupressaceae > Sequoia > Sequoia sempervirens. The sequence continues at coordinate 34,983 of VDFB02329330.1, read as the reverse complement.
AAATCTTTTCAGAATATCAATAGTATACTTCCCTTGGTTTAGTATAATGCCCTCTGATTTCTGCCATACTTCTAAACCTAGGAAGTAGTGTAGAATGCCCAAGTCTTTCATGTCAAATTCAGAAATTAGATCCTGCTTCCCTTGAGCAATGAGGTGATCTCTCTGTTATCAGCAGGTCATCAACATATAAAATAATTATTAGCCACCTTTGATTACCTTGAAGTAGAGATTGGAGTCAGCCTCATTCTTGGAAAATCCTAATCCCAAGAGATAGCTGTCAATTCTTTCATACTAGACCTTGGGAGCCTGTTTAAGTCCATAGAGAGCTTTCTTTAGTCTGCATACATGTGAGTCAGGTTTATGTATCACAAAACCTTCATGTTGTTCCAAATAGACTTCCTCTTCAATTGTTCCATTCAGGAAGGTAGTTTTCACATCCATTTGATGGATCTTCCAGCCTTTAGCTACTGCAATGGCTAACACTTGCTCTCACGATGTGTAGCGGGCAATAGGTGCAAATGTTTCTTCTAATCAATGCCTTCCTTTTGAGAAAAACCTCTTGCCACAAAACGTGCTTTATGTTTTTCTATACTGCCATCAACAACATGCTTGATTTTGAAGAGCCATTTGGAAGAGACAACAGATTTCTCTTTTGGCCTAGGCACTATATCCCATACATCATTCTTTAGAATAGACTGATATTCCTCTGTCATTGCATCCTTCCATGCTTGATGTCGGAAAGCTTCTGTAACACTGACAGGTTCTGAGTTTATGATGTTGTTCATTAGAGCAACATAGCTAGAGAAACGTTTGGGTCTTTTACTCTCCCTGAACGTTCCTTTGGGTGTTGCATGATCCTCTGCTTCTTTGATCATTTTCCTGGCCCAAAGTGGTCTTTTTCTGCCGTTGTCATTTGTATTCTCATTTGAAGTAGAAGGAAGTTCATGTGGCATTTCATCAGGATGCTCCCTCTGAATCTCAGGAGCAGGTTCCATTTCAGGTACTCTAGGGGAATAGGTTTCTGTCTCACTAGAACTTCTTGCCCTCTTGAATGCAATGTCTTCTTCAAAGATGACATCTTCTGCTCAATTCAATTTGTTTTGCCCGGGTATGAATATCCTGTAGGCTTTGGAGGTTTCACTATAACCCACAAATACTCCCTTCTTTCCAGAAGGTTCTAGTTTGAATCTCTTCTCTTTGGGCACATGTATATAGACAGGACAGCCAAAAATCCTAAAATGACTAATGTCAGGTTTTATGCCGGTAAAGGCTTCTTCAAGGAGTTTTGTTATCAAGATGAGAATGAGGACATCTATTTTGGATATAGACAGCAGTCCTAGAGGCTTCTGCCCAGAAAGAAGTTTCAATGTTTTGGTCAAGCAGCATTGCCTTAGCAGCTTCTACAATGGTTCTATTTTTTCTTTCAGCAACCCCATTTTGTTGAGGGTTGTAGGCAACTGTGAACTCCCTCTTAATTCTAGCACTCATGCAGAATTCCTTAAAAATCTCAGAGGTGTATTCTTTCCCATTGTCTGTCCTTAAGGTTTTTATTTTCTTTCCAGAGAAGTTTTCAGTAAGGGCTTTGAACTCTTTGAACCTTTTAAGGATTTCTATTGACTCTTTACACTTAAGGAAATAGATCCAGGTTTTCCTAGAGAAGTCATCTACAAATATGACATAGTATAGAAATCCTGCTTTAGAAGGTACAGACATGGGTCCACATAAATCAGAGTGAACCAGTTCTAACACATTAAGGGTTTTACTCAGGCTATTCTGAAAGGATCCCTTTGTATTCTTTCCTAGGGCACAACCTTTACAAGTTCCCTCATGAGATGGTTTTAGCTTGGGTAAGCCTGTAACAAGTTTTTCCATAGAAGGTAGGGCACGGAAATGAAGGTGTCCTAATCTTCTATGCCAAATTTCATTTGTATCAACAATGTCAAGGGTAAGGGCTTGTTTAACCTCAGTGTATAGTTTGTAAAGGTACCTTTGTCTTATGCCTATGGTTAGAGCTTTCTTGATAGATGAGTTCTTAGGCCATACTAGAACTTTCCCATCCATAAATGTAACTCTGTAGCCATTGTCTTCAAGGGCAGAGATGGATATAAGATTTCTCTTTATTCCAGGTACAAATAAGACTCCAGTGAGTTGCAGAGAAACCCCAGATTTCAACTTGATGGAACACGTTCCAACCCCTTTTACAGGGTATGCAGAATCATCCCCGATGGTTACTTCTTCATCAGACTTTTCAGTCATAGAGTCCAAGTGTTCTCTGAACCCTGTGATGTGTCTGGAGGAACCACTATCAATTACCCAATTTTGAGTGTTGTCAGATACTTGACTAGAAAGGGCTGTATAGAACACAAAGTTCTCAGATTCATGATCTGGGTTTGACTTTCCTACTTTGGCAAAGGATGCTTGTTGTTTAGTTCTATCAGGGCATTTCATTGCATAGTGGCCATACTGATCACATCTAAAGCATTGTACTTGAGAGATATCTTTCTTCTTATAAGATTCCTTTCCATTGGAACTTCTCTTTCTTTTAAAAGATCCTCTCTTGTAGGAGTTTTTCTTACTCCTCTTATTAGATGTTGTGTGGAGAACATGAATGTCTTCATCTATGTGTTTCTGTTTATTCTCTTTTGTGGAAAGTCTTGTTTCTTCTTGAAGGCAGTCAGTTCTTAGCCTGTCAAACTTAGGGAGTTTAGATCTCGCACTTATTCCTTGAACAAATGACTCCCATGAGTTTGGTAGGCCTTCCTAGTGCAATTAGAGTTAACTCTTTGCTATCAATCTGATATCCAATTGTGGATAATTGATCCCTTAGTTCAATAATCCTCATGAAGTATGCATTAATGGACTCTCCTTTGTTTATTTGTGCATTGTTGATTTGCCTTTTTAATGCAAGAGTCCTGCAGGTGTTGTTAATCTCATAGGTACTCTCAAGAGATTTGTACATATGGTATGCAGTTTCATGTTTTGCTAAGATAGGCACTATATGATCCCTAACTGCATCTACTAGAATTTTCATGGCCTTTTCATTGTTTTCAACCCATTGAGTTTTCTCAGGTTCAGCCTCTGGTTCCTTTTTATTTTCTTTCACAAGTGAGTCTAGTTTATTCTCTCTAAGGATCATCATGATTCTAAATTTCCATGATGTGAAGTTGTTTGCTCCTGCAAGGCGATCTTCAAATCTGATCACACTTGACATTATGAAGAATGTGATGTGAATTCGATTTTAGAAAATACGAATTTTCTAGAGCAAACTGATTTTAGATTTGTTTTGGATTCACACAACTTGGCTCTGATACCATGTAAATGTAAACAAATCTTCAATCAAATTGGGAGACTAAGGGACTTATGAAAATTCTAAGTGTAAGAATACTACTCAAACTTCTATGTTCAGATTTTCAATTTCCAGATTTGAATTTCTTATTTTGAATGTGTTGATTGCAGAACATTATTCGATTTCTATGTTTGCATATCAAAGAAGGATCTGCCATAAATAAGAGAGGAGACCCGCCCCTAAGAGGCACGTCTCATGAGAGGACGTGTCTCCACAAGTGGAGACACGTCCACTCATGGGACATGTCCCTTAGGGCGCGGCTTATGATAAAGTCGTTTATCATTGTTTAGTATAACTCATATATACCCTTCTACAAGGTGGCGGATGAGTAAGTAAAAGTGGAGACACGTCCGCTCATGGGACGTGTCCCTTAGGGCGCGGCTTATGATAAAGTCGTTTATCATTGTTTAGTATAACTCATATATACCCTTCTACAAGGTGGCGGATGAGTAAGTAAATTCCGATTAATGAAATGCAGAATATAACATCATATATATAATTCAAATTTTATATGTATGCTCATAAATTCGATTAAATGTTTTTCCAGAAATATTTCAATATAAATGATAAACTTTGATCAAGTATGAATGACGATGATGCTTACAGCAATCGTCATTCATATCTGACCGAAGCTATCATTCATTAACATGAATGTTATAAAGGACCTTATGCATGTTGCATATTCCAATGCAACATTGAGGTGAGGTTAGAGTAGACTAAGGAAAATTTGGAAAATATTGAAGAACGGCTAGAAAAAGAAAATAAAAAAGGGGACCCCACAAAATAAAGTGAAAAGAAAAATATTAGACTACGCAGAAAATTAAAAATATAAATCGGATGATTAAGTCGAAAACTTATATATCCCAACTATACAACTTGACATTCCATCACCTACCGTACAACTTGTTTCTATACTATTCGTCATCGTATGATCCACCACCACCACCATACAATCTACCACAATAGTCGTACGGTCCACCGTCAACACTTGATCTACCTTTGGGTCCACCATCACCTAATCCACCATTGCTATGCAGACCATTGCCACCATACGGTCCATTGTTACCATACACCTAAACTTCACATCCATCATACAACCACTGAATCTCACCATACAAGCTCTCAATAAACTGATCATACAACATTGTCTTGGTCAGGCTTCTAGCATACCTCCTTGTGTTATTCCTACCATATGGCCCAGCCATTTAACTAGGTGACTTAAAGTTGCTTCTACCATATGCCTAGTTGCATATTTCCCTCCACTCATATAATCAATTTTGTTCAACCTATAATACACTAAAAGACCCATTTAAATGGAAAATTTGAATGGTCTCCTATTGCAATCATATGGAATGTCCCAAAATATGTTGTATGGCAATTGTTTGTTCCTTCATTTGTTCATCCTTATGCAATTGGTTCTTCCTCAGACTTTGAATTTGGCAGAAATAGGGAATTATTCCTACAAGTTGGTGAATTGGAAGAAAGCACGTTCATGGAATATGAGGATATTGACCAAAGTTTTTCTAATAAGAACATCTCTACAGTGCATACAATACAGTCTGGGTTTAGTGATTGATTGGGTGAAGCATTTGCAAACTTTTGTATACCGTCAAATGAGATTTCTTGTTTGATTGGTCTTTAACTCCAATTCATTAAATTGTATGGCCATTGGCGAAGGCATTCTCCTTACACTAGCATGTGTTCTAGATATGTTGGTTCTACTTATACTCCTTGTGTACTTCCAAGTTTTCTCCATCAATTTCCCTTCCTACTCCTAGCTGAAACAAACATTGCAGATCTTCGCTCATCTTTCATTGTAGAACATTCACTAGTTGTGGACAAATCAGGTTATGATAAGGCTATTTTGGCCGCTAGTGGGAAGTGTCAGCAACTATGTTCTCCTTGTTAATGATATTGCAGCTTCAATCGTTCCTTCCAGCTCAGCCCTATTGAGGAAACATAAATTAAATGATAGCCCGTTGGCTATTTAATTTATATTCGTTGTTTTTGTATTAACTTCATTTTATATTATGGCCGACATGAGAAGATACGAATTCATCTTGATAGTCAAATCTTTTATTAGAAGACATTTAATATTTGTTTATTAACTGAGGCCGACTTCCATTTATGAAGAGACTCGATTTTTTAAAGGTGGCCGACCTCTTGTGAAGAGGTGTGAATACTCATCCAAGGCCGACTTCCTTCTTGATTGGCGCGATCATCTTGAGGACGACTTATCATTTATTGTTCACATTTAATATGCTTGGCCGACTTGCCTTATAGAAGGAGGTGCCTCTTCAAATTGTATATAAAGGAGTTCATTTATCATTTGCTATTATCAAGTTATTCTATCAAGTGCGAATGTATCCAAGAGCAGGTTGTGCATATCTCTTAAGAGCAGATTTAGTTTGAAAGGAAGATCAGATTATTATCTGATATTGCACTGTGTATTGGTGCTGAACATCAGCCTTGAGTTTGGCATTATTGTAAAGCAAATTGCTGCCTCTATTCATATATATATAAGAGATCTTTGTTGCTGGGTTTTTCTCCCTCAAGAGGAGGGTTTTCCCAGGGTATCTGCTGTGTCATTGTGTCTGATTTTGAATTATTTTTCTGTGCATGTTAATCTGATCATTAAAATCAATATGGTATCAGAGCGGGTTTAAGCAAGATCGTGATCAGACTTGTCTAAGCAATGTGTGGAAGATGGTGACCGGTGTCAAAGTGGAAGACAGCATCCTTGGAGATACTCACCACCACTCACCCTTTCAGACTTAGCAATGACATTTTGATTGAGGAGCGATGCCACTGAAAGGGCGGAGCTATCATCTATCCAGAGTTTTGATAGTCTTTCCATCTATCCAGAGCAGCAACCTTTAGGACATTGAACCCTCGATTAAGTATAAATTCTCGAGTTGTTCCGCCAGGCACAAGTCTCCATTCGTGCCTAGTTCCTACCTCATGACAGACTGGGAGTTGTGAATCGCCATCATCAATTACCCTTCGTCCGCAGTGTCATTTTTTTAGAGGTGAGGAATTTGCACTCAATCTCTGGATGGGCACGAGAGTTAATAATCAAGTCTAAATATTGTTCCATCCTTGGAGCAAGGAGTTGAAGTCTATTCTCATCGCACATATCAAATTGGGCCTGGACACACAGACTTTCCTATTTCTACCAATTATTTCCTTCGCAAATGTTGGGATCGTGATTCCAAGTGTGGTTGGCATGAATTCGTCAACATTGAGTATCATCATATCGGGCAAGTACAAGTGAAACATCATTGCTTTCGGGTTATGCAAGCATCTCTGGAATCGAAAATCAATGTTAATTAAAATCTGCTGCGAGGAGTATAGCTGAGTGTTCTTTCATCATTCCGCAAGTATTTTTAGAGCCAGTCATCGTCAGCTATTGGACCATATATTATCTATTTGTTGTGATTCATTATATGTGAAGCAAAATCATCATTCTATGTGGGTAAACACTCTGCAACGGTTTTCATCACCGAACTGTGCGGTTGGGTCATTCTGAGACACTATTTAGTTGATTGTGTGTCTCCATTATGAGGAAAGTGAAACCTTTGGGAAATAAGGAGAGTCTGTATATCGTAATATTTCAAAAGGAGTGATAGTAATTACACGATTACAAAGTCAACTCACATTCGCCACAGTCGGAGACTTGGCTCATACTGTATCAAGATATCTGGCATAGGACTTCTCAACAGGAGATATGTGAGAAGGAACTGTTGTTTCTGAAGGCTGTACTAAGCAGAGTCAGCATTCAGGAGCAAATTAATACAGATCTCAGGAAAGATAAGTGCAGACCTGAAAAATCGTTTAAGTGCAGCACTTAAGGAGATTTTGATTTCAACAAGAAGATAAGTATTTGTTTTTTTTTTGTTTGTTGTTTATATTTTTTTTATGTGAAACTCAGTCTACTGAGTTGTGCAAATCTGATAAAGTGCATGAGTGATGATCTTATCCATCTCTACATCTATTTCATAATCTGGTGGATTGTAGCTAGAAATGAAGTGCATCGTAAATTTGAACAGTCAAAGACCATGTTCAAATTTAACCTTGCAAAGGGCTTGTGTTCAAACCGGGAAGGTTGCGTGCTGATCTGTGCTCAAGAGCAACGTATCTTGCATCCGTCAGAATATTTAAAGAGATAAGTAATCTTTGTTTGTTAAGTTATATTTTTTTTTTTGGATCTTGTAATTAGTAAAGAGAGATAGTGGTTTCTCTTGAATTGTGTTCACTAACGTAAGATCCTTTGAAGACTTCATTTATTAGTCTTTCCATGTTGGTTGTGAATATTTTTGAGTGTGATTCTGAAATAAAAAGAGAATTGAAAGTTTGATGGTGATGGGTCACATCGATATCATTCTCTTATGCATGATCTGTGATAGAGCCTTGAACTCTTGGAGAGAGTTGGTTCTACATGCTAACCGCATAATGCATTCAAGAAATCTGTAGTTGTACAGATTGTCTTTTGTTGTGTTGAGTTTAGCACTCTCGAGAGGAGTAAAAGATGGAAGAAAGAGTTATATCAGAATTCAATAAAGATAAGTTTCTTTATACCTTCATTCTGATTTTTTGATATATTTCTCTTATAGGTTGATTTATTTATTCATGTTCTAACATTGTGCATAAATTCTTATGTGTTCATGCTATAACCTGAGATAGTAAACCTTGTATGATTCTAGTCTTGATATTTCTTTGGATAGTCATAAACTGTTAGTAATCTCTCTCTAAATGCTTTGTGAACAGCTAGAAGCAGGAAAGTGATGAGAGATTGCTTAGCGATGAAAAGATTGAGGCATCTTATGAGGAAGTTATGCCAACCAAAGAAATGATCAAGCATGAAGTCACAACTTGCAGCCATGGGACTGAGTTGGTGGCTAGAGGGAGTTCACTTCCAGAAGTCTTCTTTGCAAATTCTAAAGCGGGGATCAAGAGGGAGTTTTGTAACTTACTGAGAAGAAGTGAAGGTTGCAGTGTTGCAAGGCCAAGTACTTAAAGATTCAGAGGGAGCCTACTGAACCTATAGAAGATGGTTGTGTTGCAAATCAGAAGGGCACCTCTAGCGGTTGCTTCAGTTTGAGTTCCGCTATGATTTCCTGGTGTAACAGGAAACAGTCATCTGTAGCATTAAGTACAGCAGAGGCAGAGTATATTGCAGCTTGTATGGCAACTCAGGAAGCAGTGTGGCTTCGTAAGCTCCTTGCAGGATTGTTTGGACAATCAATGGAGCCTACTATTATTCATTATGATAATCAGAGTTGTGTAAAGCTTTTTGTCAATCCTGTGTTCCATGAAAAAACCAAGCACATTGAGAATCAAGTACCACTACATGAGAGATATGGTATTGCGGAACGCTGTACAGTTGAGGTACATCAACACTAATGAGCAGATGGCAGATATTCTCACCAAGCCTCTCGCCAGGATAAAGCTGTGTACTTTCGAGATAAGCCTTGATTGAGAAAGAGTCTCAGTATCAGTGAGCCTTGTTTATTGAGTTCTTCTCTGTGAGAGAAGTTCGAGGTGAAATCCCTTGCTAATGCATTTTCTTCTGAGACGGAAGAATTTGAGGTGCAAGCCCTTGTTAATGCATTTTCTTCTGAGATGGAAGAATTTGAGGTGAAAGCCTTTGTTTCCACCCTCTGAGAGAGTCATGGTGGATGTCATGTGTGTGACTCCATGACAGCATCACGTGAGAGAGTCCGTGATGATTTTGTGTACTTGTGTTTCACCCTCTGGGAGAGCCATGGTGAAAGTCATGTTGAGGTGACAACATCACGCAAGTGATGAACACTTGTACATACCATACATGGGTGTAGCCATGATGGTTGATATCACAATGAGGTGATATGCTTTCACGATGAGGTGATAAGCTCCTTTCCATACATGGGTGTAGCCATGGTGGTCAATATCACAATGAGGTGATATGTTATTTCACACATGGATGTAGCCATGATGTTCGTCATCACATTGAGGTGATATCCTTCTCTTCATATCTGATTGCAGGCAATGATGGCTGATGGACCTCATATTGAGGTGATTTGTATTGTGCAGCTGGAAGTTCTCTCCCTAGCTGAGAGGGAGTGTTAATGATATTGCAGCTTCAGTCGTTCCTTCCAGCTCAGCCCTATTGAGGAAACATAAATTAAATGATAGCCCGTTGGCTATTTAATTTATATTCGTTGTTTTTGTATTAACTTCATTTTATATTATGGCCGACATGAGAAGATACGAATTCGTCTTGATAGTCAAATCTTTTATTAGAAGACATTTAATATTTGTTTATTAACTGAGGCCGACTTCCATTTATGAAGAGACGCGATTTTTTAAAGGTGGCCGACCTCTTGTGAAGAGGTGTGAATACTCATCCAAGGCCGACTTCCTTCTTGATTGGCGCGATCATCTTGAGGACGACTTATCATTTATTGTTCACATTTAATATGCTTGGCCGACTTGCCTTATAGAAGGAGGTGCCTCTTCAAATTGTATATAAAGGAGTTCATTTATCATTTGCTATTATCAAGTTATTCTATCAAGTGCGAATGTATCCAAGAGCAGGTTGCGAATATCTCTTAAGAGCAGATTTAGTTTGAAAGGAAGATCAGATTATTATCTGATATTGCACTGTGTATTGGTGCTGAACATCAGCCTTGAGTTTGGCATTATTGTAAAGCAAATTGCTGCCTCTATTCATATATATATAAGAGATCTTTGTTGCTGGGTTTTTCTCCCTCAAGAGGAGGGTTTTCCCAGGGTATCTGCTGTGTCATTGTGTCTGATTTTGAATTATTTTTCTGTGCATGTTAATCTGATCATTAAAATCAATACTCCTTCGTCTACAACGTCATCACAAGTTTGGAAAGTCTTACCTAATGTTACTAGATGCTTACTTGCGTTCTTTGTTGTCTGGAAAACAACTTTTTCTTTTGGGGGGGATGATGTAGTAAACATACTATTTTATTCTCATTGCAACAATCAGTTTTTTTATATAACCTTGTTATATTTTGTTAATATTGTTGTATCCGACTATGTATTAATTGTTTGTCAGCTCTCAGATAGTTATAGGAGTCAGCAGGTAGACAGTTGTGTTCTCATGGCAACTGTCGGGTTTTTTGTATAACCTTTGCATAGTCAAGGAAAAAAGTTTGATCCTTGTCTGACCATCTTTGGTCTACTTCTCTAATAACTTTATCTATGAATAACAATATACTTTTACTCCTTTGGCTGGTATGACTTTTTATTTCTGTTATTAATTTTATCAGATAGAAGAGCAAACAAAGATTGATAATTTATGAAATTTGTAATTGTTTACTAGCTAAGTGTGGTCTGCATGACAGTGGTCGTCTATGCCATTTTTGTCATTTGACAAGATGACCTCTTGTTTCCACACCACAACATGAATATTAAAATAGCTACAATACACAATGATTTCCCACAAAATTTAACATGGCCATTGTCCACAACAGCATGCAACAGCCCTGCAATCTGTTCTTTGCTGACCCCATTGTACCCAAACATTGCACAAATAAACAATCGCCCGCAATCCATATGCAAAAGCTGTTTACTTTGTGTAAGGGTTTTGGGCCATTATAACGCAGCCTGTTGCCATTATGTTTCTTGCAAGTTGCGATTATGCATAGTAGTCAAAATTTCTAGTTCTTAGGGTTTGACCAATTATTTGGGGTCGAGAGTGGACTGAACCAGGGGAATCCACCTACACCGAGTGGTGGAATTGTAAAGTTAGTTGTAATAAGTACTTACAATTTCAAACTAGAATAAAAGATAATTATTTTGACATCATAATTGCACATAAATTATTCTGAGTGGCTAACTGGAACTTTGAGACGTATCACACATTTAGATACATGTAATTTTTCATGGGTTTGGCCCCTTTTTCATGCTATTTATGTAACAGTTCCCTAATTTGGTATATACATGGTATACTGTTGTGCTCCATCCTATGCACAGTTCTATGATAGTATATTTTCTCACAATTTTAAATAACACGGCATTTTAAGTAGATGGGCCCAGTAGTACCCAAATCCCCAAACTAGATATTGCAAATGAGAAATCAAAATTTTAACTGAATAATGAGAAAATAATTCTAAAAGAACCCTACCCACATCTCCAAACTGAGAAATCACATTTAGGGAGAGAGAGAGAGAGAGAGAGAGATCCTAACACAGCTTTACATCTCCAAACTAGCTATTAGAATTGAGATTTAAAATTTAAAATTTATAAAGAAACACAATGGTGGGCTCACATAGAACCCACCAGGGTTCCACTCTCGTTAAATACAAATTGAAATGTGCACAAAGTCAGGCTTTGGAGGCCCAAAAAGCCTTCTTCTATAAGTAGCTTATGTGCCTATTTACAGCATTACCCACACCCTCAATCTAACTATTAAAACCATTAATTAAATTTATAGTGGAAGAAATAAGAATATACTATAAAACATCACTACGCGCATCTCAAATCTAACTATTAACACTGAGAAACAAAATTTATATTTTGAGAAAAACAACTGTAAAACAGCAATGCCGCCAAATTTCAAATAGAAGCATTCCAAGGAAATTTGGAATGTACCTGAGCTTGAATCCATGTTGAATTTCATAGATGAGAAACGTAGGAGATTGTGAACGGCCGCGTCTCCCGTGACGAAAGAGCAAGCCATTGAAATTAGCGTTAAGTGGAACCTTATTATTACTATTCAATGTGGGGGCCTTGCAAAATCCTTTACCATTTGGTCTCCGAACCCAGTCATTCGAACGTTACAAAGCTGAAGATGATCTGGAAAAACTATGGCGTCTGAAATCTAAATACTACTAGAAATAAAAACAAAAAACACAGAGATAAATACAATTATTTATAGAGGATGTTGATTATGGATTAACTCTTTTTTTTGTATTAAAGCTCTTCCTTTGAAATGGTATATTTTCTAGTCTTAAATTTTATATTTTGTTGTATCATTAAAAAACATTCAACATTATTGTAAATTAAACATGGGATGGGTTAAGCTTGGAAATTGATGGTTGGAGGTTGTAGAAGAGAAAAGTGTCTATTATTTATTTTTTATTCATTTAATCTTGACGATAAATTTATTGTTACGGTATTTAATTGGAGGGATCTTAAGAGTTAATTGAACTTAGTCTTGTCCCATCATTTTGTTTGATTTAACTCCAATGGTCCAAACTTGACTTAGATTTTATCCATTTCATCAGAGTCATATAATTATGATTCTATCTCTTGGACATAATTGTTAACTTGCAACTAGTATTGGCATAGTGAGATGGTTTAAATGTGGTGTTATTATTCTTGCCTCCAAGGTCCAAACCCCATTGGGGTGTTATTGTTGAGTGTTTATGTTAGGGATGAGGTCCCTCATTTGCGACCTCACTAATTCATGGCTCTGAATCAAAGTGTTTACCCCTTTAAAAAAAATTGTTGACTTGTAATGCTATTTGTCCTATTCAAAACTTAGTTTCACTTTCTCATTCAAAAATCCAACCATTAAACTTCCAATTAACAACTTGGATCAGATGTTTAAAGGCAATCTCCTAAGGCATTTAGATCATCTAATATTATTCATGCTAACAATTTAAAAACATTCATTATAAAACAATCAAGAGTATTTAGATTGTAACACTTTGTACTAGCAATGGTGGTTATTGTATCACACATCGTGCATCTTGTATGTTTAATATATTCACATAAAAATTATGGAAACAACAAACAAGGGGCTTGAATTAGGATTAAGGAAGTCTTACACTTCAATCCTAGCAAAGCAAACCCCTAAACGCGTTCTTTAATTTACTACCTTGAGCATAATTTAGTTATATTCTTAAAGCTAAAAGATTCAACAGTGGGTTATTGATAGAGATAGGATTGTGGCAAGGAGGATGTAATTGTGGGAAAGGGAGAAAAGTCTCAACAACAATTGTGTCCAGTTGCAGTGTAGGAAACAAAGACTTGTTTTCTAAAAAACTAATACTTTAGTTTGAGTTGAGAAGCAATCTAGAAGTGCATCTACAATATGATTTCATCACATACATTGTCGTCGTCATCAAAGAGATAAGAAAAATACCTAACCTCTTATTTAATTGTTCATTTTCTTGTGTTATTTACTCAACTCAATTATATTGGTCTAGGGTCTAATTAGAGCAATTAAGCAATCCTTTACACCTTAGATTAATATAATTTATGAAGAGAGTCATTTTATTTCTCTTTACTTGGTGAACCAAACTCATTGAACCACTTCAATTTTCACTTAGGGTTTGGGTCCTTCTTTGATTTTTCAAATCTAATACCTTAGATTTTCTAGTTTTTAATATCAATTTTGAACATCCTTTCATTTTCATTACATTATAGAGGATATTAGGCAATCTCCAACTTGACCAAACAACACCAATCTCACTTTTTGTGATGGTCAAAGTGTGATCAAGATGGTGAAGAATCCAAACTAGTATACCAGGACAAAACATATTGAAGTTCATCACTATTACATTTTTTAGTTGATCAATAATAAAGATGTTTTATAATTATTACTATCCTAAAATATAATGGTGAAAGGAAATATGAAGCAATAATATACTATTTCCACATAAACCTCAATGAGAAAAGTATACAAACAAGTATTTAGAATCTATAATGTAAAAGAATAGATAAACATACCATCAATACGACACAAGTTGTATCCTAGATAAACCCTCAAAGGAAAAAATTTGGCCTCCAAAATTACTCGCATACTCAATGTATTATCTCATGAACAAATATTACAATACACTTGCAAAGTTTGCATGCAAAGGTTCTAAGAAATCAAGATCCTTGATTGCACTCCATGTGAATAAGAAAGTTAAAATCATGTAACCACACATTTTAATTCATGCTTCATCTCCTCAAATATGCAACTTACAAGAGATGCTCAAGCAACCTTAGCCAACAAGCCAAATTTTATACAAGCGAACCTCAACAACTACTCGTGTATTTATTTTTATAGAAACAAGCTTGCACAAAACCATGTGCCTATAAACCACGTCCCCCTCATTTACTTTTTGGTACAAAATTTTCCTAGTATTAAATATTTTCTCAATGTGTAACCTATATTAAATATTTATTCTAATGTTACATACAACATACAAAGTGACCCCAAGAATGCCTAACCTATACGATGTACACATCCCTAGATCCCCTAGGTGCACCATAAACTAAATATTAATTTTATATTATAAGAATTATACAAGTTGTACAACACACATTTCCCAACATTCCCCCACTTATATACATTATGTAGACACTTATTTTTCATCATCTCCTAACATCACCCTCGGTATTTCATCTCAGTACCATGTCATATCCTAAAGTCATATTCTCATACCATTCTCTTTTTCACCATTAATTAATTAAATAAATCCATTTCCATCCATAAATAAATAGAGAAATTCATTTATATTTATCTACAAATAAATAATTAAAATTCATTTTATCCACTAATTAACCCCTCGACATTACTCTCTTATTTTTAATCCATGCACACCTTATTATCTAAAATAATTAAAAAGGGACAATTATACTTGATGAGTCTAATCATTAGATAGTTTTCTTATGTTTTTATGCAAGTTCAAAAACATTCTCAGGCATTTATCTTATACATATCCCTACACTATGCTATATTTTATGCTTGTTACGCAGCCTTGAACCTAATTTAAAGTATATGAAAATAAGGTATTGATGTGATGGTTATTGCATAATTTATGTGTGGATATGTATGAATTTTAAATGATATATGTGTTTAGCTATGGTTGTTAGTATTGTGTGCATGTTTTGTGAACTAACTCTTTGCAACTAGAAGGAGGTAGACTGTAGCCCACAACAACTACGAGGTGTAGCCCGTAGCCAAAGGAGTTCCTAGACAGCAAAGCAGGGGAGGTTCCAAAATAAATTTAGTACAACAACTACATAATGGAGGCACTTAATGAAAATTATTATGCATCATTATGATGTCCAATAAAGATGTTGAAGGAGAAGAACCCTGTTGCAAATAGGAGTATAATGTGACTGGTTCAACCAGTCCATGTTCCAGTTTTGTTACAATAGTCTCAGTTCTACTAGGACTCTTTTTCCTTTTTTAGTTATAGATTGCTAAGTCTTTATCATGCTCTGATATACAAGGAGTGGTGATTTATGATTTCAATTTAGAGTCCTTGTTTTAATAAAATTCCCCTGTGCCTATATGTATGGCTCGGTGGTTGAGGTATTAGGAGTTAGTTAATTTTGTTTAAGAGCATATATAGTTTCCATATATTTTTCCAGTTAAGTTGTTCTTACACAAATAATGTTTATTGTTCAATCATGATTTCATAAATAAGATATCTCAGCAAAATCTTATGTGATATTTTGGAGTTGTGCAATGAATGGTTTGAGTTATTATGATTGTGTTAATCTAAGAGGCTAGATTTGAGTTAAATCAGTGGAGGCAGACACTTGAGCAAGGGCCACTCGAGGTAACTGTCCCTCACTTCATTTTTAGTGTAGTTACTTTTGTTGTAGTAGTTATTTCATAAATGCATGTTAATTAGATTTCTTATATCATTCATGAGTAATTCTTGTTTCACATTTGTGCCTTAGATTGCTTAGGTTTGTTGTACTCTAGAGTGTAGGTTTAGTCATCAGTATCAGTTAAATACCATCATTCATTTATTGACAGCAATTAGTTATAGTCTTATACTATAGGTACCCGTAGCGATAGTGCTGACATTACTTTCTTTACTAATATACAGTTTTACAATTTCTCAACAAGTGTAATTCTTGTACTAGGATGTTGTAGGTGGTTTTAAGTCTTTGAAAGCACATACAATGCCAGTAACATCACAAGCTTACTAGCCCTGGATGATAATTCAACGGTGGTCTTTCCGAAGGTTCAAGTGGACTGTTTAGCTAAGTTTTTCCTCCAAATTGCATGATTACCACCAAGTTTATTAGACATTAGTAGGCACTCTATATTTTGGCACCATTGTTAAGAATGGTGCTACTTTCAAAGATAAGTTTATGTTATTTCCATGCTTTCTTAGTTTAGAATTCACTTTTAGTATTAGGACAATTAGGTTGTATTCCTTCAAATACCAGAGCACTTCACTAACATTGTACAAGAGTCGTTGCTATACAAAGTCATACCTATTATATGCAGAGGCAGAAAGACACTTTGGGAAGATTCCTCCCCTCAAACCAACAAGCCAGAGCAAATATCGGTGACCATAGTGATCAGAGTGAGGGTATTCCTGAAGAAGAATCTTCCCTTTCACCAACATCTACTGCAAACATTGAGGGGACCTTCCAAATAATGGTTGATGCAACAGTGGATGATCCACAAGAACATGTGAATTTTGAATTTGCAATTACCAACCAAGGAAGGGCTACTATGCTAAAGAATATAGCTCCTTCGACATTACCAGTCTTCTATGATTTGGTAACTGAGGATCCAAACACATTCTTGTTCGAGTTTGATGTCCTATGTAGGAGCTATGACTACACAACTGATGCTCATAGGCTCAAGCTATTTCCTACAACTTTGAAGGATGTTGCCATGAGATGGTTTATGGGACTAGGTAGAGATGTTTTAGATTGGAACACCATGAAAACAAAATTCTTGGAGAAATACCAAGACTATTGCAAAGGAGTTGATAGGAGAAGAGATGATACTTTTAGAATGACTTGGAAAGAGGATGAACCTTTGGAGGATTATGTAGAAAGGTTTCAATTTTGCTTGAAGAAAAACCCATAGAATAGACTCTCAGATGAATCCCTAAAGCATGTGTTCTTGAGAGGATTCAATGATGAT
This sequence comes from Sequoia sempervirens, assembly GCA_007258455.2. NCBI lineage: Eukaryota > Viridiplantae > Streptophyta > Pinopsida > Cupressales > Cupressaceae > Sequoia > Sequoia sempervirens. The sequence continues at coordinate 17,785 of VDFB02329330.1, read as the reverse complement.
TGCATGGATGCCTTCAATCTTATTGGGGTAGGGGATGTGTCTCAATTACCCTTTGAAGATATCTGCAAGGTCTGTAGAAATTACTCAAGGACCTTTACTAAAAGGTCAAGTGAGGAAAGAACATCCACCATTGGCAAGACATTTAGATATTATAAGTCATCTAGCTACTCATTTGGACACTCTACATGTAAAGAAGAAGCGGGAGGAGGCTGAAGCAATACTTACTGAATATTGCCCCAATTGCATACAAAGAAAAGCCAACTGCAAATGTAAAAGGGTGGCAAGTATTACAAAAGACAAATAAGAGAAACTAGATTTTCAACCACTAGAAGGTGAAGATGGATAGCTATTATATATTGAACAAAGAAGGCCATGGCAATCAAGACAAGGTATGGCACAAGACCCTCTAAATTTTAATACATATTTTTCAATTGATAATCAAAATTTCTCTGGTTGGAATTCTTAGCCTTCACCAAATAACCAAAACTAATGGTAAAACCCTCAACAAAACTGGAACCAGCAGCAACCAAATGTATAGCCACAACAAAATTTCCAAGGTTCCAATTATAACCCTCAATGGCTAGTGCAACAAAATCAATGGCAACCACAATGGCAAAAGAGCCAGTGATGGCAACACCAAAATGTGAATTGCCAACACCCTTTGTTGCCTTCTCAACCACAACAACAGGCCATCATGCCCAATTCATCAAACCCAACATCTCAGCCACCAAGAGATCTGCAATTACCTACCCAACCTACACCTAACCCCAATAACAAGCCTTTCCAACAGGAATATACTAACAAGGCTATACAATATCCCACTTATGGGGTAGAGGTGAGTGATGTCCACCTCAAGTTAGTGAAAACACTGGCTAGACCTTCATCCCCTCAAATTACTAAGATGGTGAATGAGGAACCCACAATTGAAGCTTTAGCCAATTCACCTTTGGATCCTAGGTCAAATCAGGTAAACCCTCAACAATGGAAAAACCCTCAACAAAACTAGAACCAACATCAACCAAATGTATGGCCACAACAAAATTTCCAAGGTTCCAATTATAATCCTCAATGGTCAGTGCAACAAAATTAGTGGCAGCCACAATGGCAAAAGGGTCAGCAATGGCAACACCAAAATGTGAATTAGCAATAACATTTTTTTCCTTCTTAGCCACAACAACAAGCCATCATGCCCAATCCATCAAACCCAACATCTCAGCCACCAAGAGCACCATAATTACCTACCTAACTTGTACCTAACCCCAATAAAAAGCTTGTCCAATAGGCATATACTAACAAGGCTATGCAATACCCCACTTATGGGGTAGAGGTGAGTGATGTCCACCTTAGGTTAGGGAAAACACTAGTTGGACCTTCATCCCCTCAAATCACTAAGATGGTGGATGAGGAACCTGCAATTGAAGCTTTAGACAATTCACCTCTGGATCCTAGGTCAAATCGAGTAAACCATAACACCTCAAGTCCAGAGCCTCCTTTCCCTAAGAGTTTAGCCATTAAAAAAATATCACACCCAAGCTAAGACAAACCTATTGGGTCAGCTTAAAGATGTAAGTATCAAAATCCCCCTCATTCAAGCTATTAAGGATATCCCAATCTATACCAAGACAATAAGAGACCTTTGTCTTAAGAAACTAGGGAGAAAGAGGAAGGACCTTCAGACAGTTCATGTCCTGGGAAATCTTGTTGATATTATGCTAGGGAATATAACTGTTCCTAAATACACAGACCTTGGAAGTCCAGTAGTGGATGTTAAGATAAATGAGACCCTTATCAAGAACATCTTGATTGACTTAGGGGAGCCATTAATGTCATGACTAAGGAGACAATGTAGCTACTTCAACTCGCTAACCTTAGACCTACACCAACTTTTTTACAATTGGAAAATAGGTCAATAGTGAAACCTGAGGGGATCATTGAGGACTTAGTCATAGCGAGATTCATAAGAGTATCCTACAAATTTCATAGTCTTGCAACCAAAGGTCAACCTTGTAGAATATCCACTTATTTTAGGCAGACCATGGTTAGCAACAATAGATGCACTCATAGGTTGTAGGTTTGGGAACATGATTATATCAAATGGGACTATGACCAAGAAATTGGTTCTCTATCCACTAGCCCAACCTCATGAAAATCTAGAGTAGACTATATGGCCTACCTTGGATGAAGAAGATTACTATTCCCTACAAACTCTCATGGCTCTTGAATGCAACCCCCTATTAGCAACACAAGATGAGGATGACTTACTTAACCATATCATACAGAACAACTGTGGTAGGGACCTGCAGCAACAAGACTATCTTTCATGTTTGCAGGATCCACTATAAAATATTATACCTACAAATTCATCAAAAGAAGCATCTCAACTATTCCATTCTCTTTTTCCACGACAATGTGTCCCCAACATTAGTGGACTTGATCTCTCATCTGTATAATTAGAATCCAAAACATGGGAAATCATGCCACGTAAAATGTTGAACATCAATAATGGATTAACTGAGGAACAACAAAATTCCTTGAACATTGTGTTGCAGGCACACGCAATAGTCTTTGCATGGGACTACCATGACATGAAGGGGATTGATCTAGACCTATGCATGCATAGGATCTACATAAATGATGGTTTCAAGCCAATTCAATAACCCCAAGGAGAATGAACCCTGCCTTAAGAGAAATAGTTAAGACTGAGCTACAAAAACTATTTGATGCAGGCTTCATTTATCCTATTTCTGATAGTCAATGGGTATCACCATTAGTTATTGTCCCTAAGAAAGGAGTAAAATGGAGGGTATGTGTGGACTATAGGGAGCTAAACACAACCAATATAAAAGATCACTTTCCCTTACCTTTCATTGACCAAGTGCTTCATTCCCTAGTAGGAAAAAAGTAATTCTCCTTCCTAGATGAATTTAGTGGCTATAAACATATAAAGATAGCTCAAGAGGACCAAAATAAGGCTACATTTGCATGCCCTTGGGGTACATATGCCTATTTTGTTCTTCCCTTTGGACTGTGTAATGCCCCAGCTATTTTCCAAAGGGCGGTGTTAAGTATTTTCTCAAATTATGCTCAAGATTCCATGGAAATCTACATGGACGACTTCACTACCTATGGAGAAACATATGAAAAGGCACTCAACAATCTAGAAAAGGTTTTGAAAAGGTGTAAAGAACATAATCTATCATTGAGTCATGAGAAATGTTTCATGATGATGACTCAAGGGATTATTCTAGGACACTTTATCTCAAGTGAAGGAATTCAAGTGGATCCCCATAAGATTGAGATCATCTCTACACTTCATGTGCCACAAAAGAAAAAATATGTCTTATCTTCTGAAATTGCACCCTGTTGAACCTGATGTTTAACACCTCAGTGTAACATGGGAAGACCTCTAAAGCTGTGGGTTTCTTGTAGACAGAGGTCAACCTCCAGAGAAGGTCGGCTTCCTATGGTGTCACCTATCACTTAAACTACTGATTTTGTAAGGTAAAGGGAGAAGGAGTGCATAAAAATGAAATTTAAATCCTATGGTGATACACCTAATTGACAAGAGCAATGAGACACTCAGGTTACACTTGAATACTGATGATGGATATGGGACTGCACAACAAGTTTTTGTAGATTATGCGTAAGTATTTCACAAACAGGTTTGACATGCACACACTTTTAAGAAGGAAAAGCAATTTTTCACAAATTAAAAGTTCATGTGCAATTTAGTAAAACACAATTTGTAACCTACATAATACTACTTTTGCAAAGAAAGGCATGCTAACATGAGAAAAATCTATAAGGAAATAGAAATATTTCACGAAGAAGCTTGATCAATCACCTGAAAATGCACAATATTTTGCAAGAACCAGAAGGCAAAATTGAACCATCAATGGTAACCAAGGTAAATTCTATATATCATGCTCCAAACGAGTTACAAAATTTTGCTAATCTGAGAGAGGACTGCAAAAGTCATAACTTCATAAAAGCATAAGAACTCCTTTTACAAAGAGGCAAAAATGCCATATATACTAAAAGTGTTGGCCTCTGCCTTAGGGCTTAAAAAAATGAATCGGTTGCTGAACACGTCGGCCTTCAGATCTTTTGGAATACAGTTAATGTTGCATTCAATGTGCATCCCTCTGTCCATGTCAGTGAAAAGATCACCCTCAGGAGTGGCCTTCAAATCTTTTGCAACAATCACATTAACTTGTAGCCCTCGTGTCTGCCCTCAAAACTCGTTAGAGCTGCTTTAAATGTTTCTGAGTGTAGCCATTAATATCGATCTACCTTCTGCCAACAGAGATCCCAACTGTCACTGAGACTCATGGCCTTTTCTTCCTTTTGGCTTTCCTATGCTCAAGATCTTTCTGCAAGTTGACCATCTTCGAGAAGCAGCATCTGACCTCCCCTATTAGATCCAAACACCATTGCTTCACTGAGCCGACCCATTCCGCACACATTCTGTTGATCTTCTTCACAAGGGTAGTCAATCAGTCAAACTGCCACTGGTTCGCCTTTAGTTCCCTCTGATTGGTTGAACACGCTCCACGTAGGATTTCCAAGGGGTCAAAAGATTCTTCAGACAGAATCGCATGTCGGTGAGACACTAACCGTGTCTCCCCAATGCAATTATACCCTACAGCGGCATCGACATAGCATACAACTATCGGTGAGACCTCATATCAAATGCAAAAGTTATATCGATATCACAAAAAACCATCGGCAAGATAATCGTTATCAGCTAGAGGTCATGGCGAGTGTGCAAGAGTTATACTGCAACATAAAGTTGTCGCCTAGACTATCGCTATTGGCCAGACATCATGGCGGGCAATAGGAGTTATATTGATATCCCTTTCCATCGCCGAGACCATCACATTTGGCAAGACTCTCTCAGTCGGCAAGATATAGTAGCGAAGCCACAAGACCTTCGACAAGACATACCATCATCGGCAAGATATCATGTCGAGCTCAACTTCCTTCGGCGAGACCATTTTATTTTGGGGAGACTCCATCTGGTCGGCCAGACATTATACTGATATCATTCCATGTCGGCGAGACTCTCCCTGGTCGGCAAGACGTTACAGCGAAGCCCCCACCCTTTTGGTGAGACTCCGGAGAGTCAGAAAGACTTCTCCCCGAACAACCCTTCTTTCACTGAGACCTCCATTTGTCAGCGAGACTCCAGCGAGTCATCCAGACGTTATACCGATATCATTCCATGTTGGCGAGACCTCTTAGAATCGATGAGACCTTACACCAAAGTCAAAACACTTCCCCGGAGTCCCCCCGATGCAACAATCTTATGAACAACCTCCAGTGAGACCACCAGTTGTCGAAAAGACATCATGCTAAGCTCAACTTCTTGTCGGCAAGACTATGATCGTTCGGCCAGACCTCATAGCGAGCGAGACTTCCTTTCCCTGAGCTCAAATCTCTTTCGGCAAGAGTCCACCTTGTCGGCCAGATGTCTTAGCAAAAGCACAAACCATCGGCGAGAGCTCCATTTGTTGGCGAGACATCACGCCGAACCTCCTTCCATTGTCCCCGAGCTCAAACATTTCAGCAAGACTTCATCAGGTCGGCAAGACCTTACACCGAGGCCACAAACCTTCGGTGAGACATCTACTGGTCGGCCAGACCTCACGCCAAACTCAAAACTTTCGGCGATACCTCATAGAATCGGTGAGACATTACCCTGAAGCCTCATCATTACACCGAAGGCATTCCATTTCAGTGAGACCTTGCTTGGTCAGCGAGAGGATACATCGAGACCATAACCTTTCACCGAGACTTCCATCTGTCGATAGAACCTCTCCCCGATGACACCCTTCTTTGACGACGCTAGCCTTGTGCACAAGGGTCGGCGTGACTTCTTTCCAAGTGGAGAGATACATAAAAACTCCTAGCGACTAAAATTTTTGGGCGACCGGTGTATTTCAAATGAATAGAACCATACTGCCAGTCGACAAGACATCCAGTTGGTCTCAACGACTTTCTTCCTTAGGAGTTTTGTGCCAAATATGACTGAGGCAGGCTTTCCAATAGACTTCCTTGTGAAATAGCATCAGATGAAGACCTTCCCAATGAAAACTGAACGCCTGCACGTTGGGCTCAACCCTTATGGGAGCCACATTTAATCCACGTGCCAAATTTAAAACATAATTTCCCCCAATTGAGCCTGTAGGTGAAAATTGGGTAACAATATGTAAGGAGCTTTTTGGGAGATGCATGATACTATAGGAGGTTCATCCAAGACTTCAGTAAAATTGCAGCACCCTTGTTTGTTATGCTCACCAAAGACATAGAATTTGACTGGACTATAGAATGCCAGCACTCCTTTGAAGCACTTAAGACAAATTTGACTAAAGCACATGTCTTGAGAGGGCCAAACTGGACACTACCTTTCCACATACACACTGATACTTTTGATTTTTCTATAGGAGCAGTATTGGGACAAAAAGAAGGTAATAAGGAGTATGTTATCTACTGCATCAACAAAAACTTACAAGGAGCTAAACCTAACTATACAGTCATAGAGAAAGAGATGTTGGCATTTGTTCATGCTATCAACAAGTTTAGGCATTATATTACTTCCTATCAAGTCTTTATCCACATAGTTCATACTGCCATAAGGTACTTAATGAATAGACCTATAGTTGGGGGGAGATTAGTCAAATGGTTGCTCTTACTATAGGAGTTTGATATTGTAAGAGAGGGGGACCAACCACATTCAAGGCCCCAGGTCATAGAGAGCCAAGAGAAGAAGGCTGCCCTAACTTACCTCACTCTAAAGGGGTGTCTTGAAATGAGGGATGAGAATGATGAGGACTATAATGTCCTTCAATCACTCTATAGATTTGAAATCTAGAATTGGGGCTAGGTGAGCCAGTTTTTGGATTCAACACTGTACCTCAGGTAGCTCTTTGCCCGAGGACGGAATTGCAGTTTTGGGATGACAATTCAGTGCATTGGCGTTTCTCAGGTGCGTTGGCATCTGTACGACCATAGGACCAAAAAGACAGTATGAACCGCCAGAAAATTAGCTGACAGCCTAACTAGTCGCTTCTAAGGGAACAAAATAGAACTATGAAATAAGAAAGATACAAACGAATGTGATAAAGCAAATATATTAAAGCTAAGATGACGAAGATAATCTCACAAAAGAGCTTGTTCGCCAACTAGCTCCAAATGCACGTCCACCTACACACAAGGAAGAGGAAAATTGTTGGGGCCTGTATAGGAGTCTACCTCAGTTAAACCCCCGTTTTGGTGTTTCCACCTCCACAAACAATCAAGATAGCAATGATAGAGAAATGTATGATAAAGGAGAAAAGAAAGTAGAGAACACAATAAACACTACAAAACAATAAAGTGCTACTCAACCAAATCGTAGAGGAGAGGAGTGAAAACGTTACCACCTCCACCAAGAGCTCACTAGCCAATGATGGAGAAAGAGGGCTTGAACAATCACCACAGCCTCAACTGTGATGAAGGGAGGTGTTGCAAAACCTCAAGCCCCTGTTGTAATGACTTGTTCCACACTTGCTCTACAGAGTTGATGGAGTGTTGTTGTTGTTGCTATGGAGTGCCAAAGTGCTACTTGAAGGAATGCTTGAGAATGCAATAAGTGATTGCTAGAATGATTAGAGGGTGAAATGGAATGAGAATGGATCAATTTGAAGGAAGAATGAGCAATAAAAGGCATCTTTAGGTCGGTTCGTTGAAGAGGGACGTTACAACTCGTTCCCAATAGGAAGTGTAATACCTCTACCAACTTCAGACACAAGAATCCGTTAGGGACGTAAGTGCGCTGCGTGGATGTCTACGCACCGCACGGGCATCCCCGATAGTTATTCTTTTACTAACACAAAAGATAGATGCCAAGTGGAACGAAGGCAACAGAATGATGTGGAATTTTGCCTTCGAATTTGGTTTTCTAAGGTGAGGAAGTGCAAAGAGGGAATTTGCATAAGGGGTGAAAATTTGTGCCTATACATTTTTCCCCCACTTTAGCGAGCACAAATATTGATGAGTGCTTCGGTAAAGTAGATTGGTAAAGTAGTAGGGTTAGAAATGTATACCTAAACCATCAAGGAAGCAGAATGTGATTTGGCGAACTTGAGAGTGCAAGATAAGTAAAGGACTTCTTAGCCCCGCATAACTATGAAGTTGTAGAATGAAAGCATCTTATAGACCCGTAGATCTGCAAGGAGGCAACCCTCAAGAAGTAAGTGCCTCACAGGATTGTAGACCTATAAGGAAGGTATCCCCCAAGATCTTTCACATGGAGGAAACCCAGAAAAGTGCCTTATAGACCCATAGATCTGCAAGGAGGCATCCCCCAAGATCTCTCACATGGAGGAAACCTAGAAAAGCATCCTATAGGCCCACAAACCTATAGGGAAGGCATCCTCCAAGATCTCTCACATGAAGGATACCCAAAGAAAGCACCCTACAGACCTGTAAACTTGCAGGGGAGTCACCCCCAAGATCTCTCGCATGGAGGAAGCTTATAAGAAGTTCCTTATAGACCCATAAACCTATAGGGAGGTATCCCCCAATATCTCTCACATGGAGGAAACCTAAAGAAAGGGGACTCTATAGAGTCAGAAAGCGGCTTCACAGGTGCACCTGCAAGCAACATGTCTACCCGCAGATAAAACATGTCTAAAAGCGGCCACGCAGGCAAGTAAGCAGATAGTCACATAGACCGTCAATAGATTGGAAAGCTTTCAAAGGGGTCCACTCAAGGGATGCACTATTCGAAAGTATGAAAGAGATGTTTCTTTCTCAAATCGATTCATCATCAGGGAATCCTTTTAAAAGATGTTCACTTCATCAAGGAATTTGAAAGGAATAAAATTCTCCCTTGTGAGGGGAAGGTCCTCAAGTTCTTTCTTTATGAACCCATGATGAAGGAAATATGTTCCGTTAGGGTTTCAAGTTGAGACTGTGATTCTTTAAAAAGAACTTTGTGAAGATTCTTGAGAAAATATTTGTTGGCAATGAATGTTTTTTCTAAAAATCAAAGTATCATAAAAGTGGTGTTGTCACACATGAGAGGGACAACTCAAGCAAAGAAGAGAGAAAGGTAAGAAAAGAGCAAAAAAATAAATGAACACAAACAAAGGGCACAAGGGTAGCCTAATATTTTGAGGTCAAAACTGCTCATAAATATATATATATATATATATATATATAAGTATAATAATAGTATATAAAATGAACTGTCATCAAGCCCCTATTATATCAGACCATGTGAAGAATGCACGAGAAGACAAAGTAAAAATAAAACATTGGGTCAACATGGAAGGGAAGCCTAAATGCCCCCAACGATTTGCATCATTCCCAATTTTGCCGAAAATCAATCACAAACATGGAAGAATGATGATACATATAGAAGAAGGTTTACGACACAAAAACCATGCCTGTATCCAAGCACCAACAAGGGTGACAAGGGTCATCTAGGTACACATAGCATGATCATGGGGGAACACATCACAACACACACACACACACATCTACTCTAAAGATAAAGAAGAGGCCTCCCCCTAACATTCATCTACCAAGAGGTCATTTGCTTCCCACTCCAGATCATCATAAGGGGAAGGAGGAAGAGCCTACAATGGTGAAATATTAAGGGGAGGATCTAACCCTCCCACAATAAGGGCTAAGGAAGAAAGCCCCGCAAGGTCTCCTCCACTGGGCTCTTATGGTGCTATGGTCAGCGATTTTGCAAAGATCGTTGATAAGGCCAAAACTTCATCCAGAGAGTTAAACACGCACTTCACTGGAGTTCCATGTTGTATCTCAATAGATGGAGAGGGTTGTGCCCGAGATTCACTACTAGGCTTCATCGAGTGATTTGGGAGCGGTGACGAACTTAGGAGAAGCCGAGACTGGTTTTGTCACTAGGACAAAACAAGTCAGCGCAGGACTACCTTTCAGGGAAGGTGGACTCCTCTTATGTCCTTCATCACTGGAAGGACCACTCTCCACCTTTTGCTTCGTTGAGGGACGTGAACTCCCCATAGATGAGGCAAGAGATGTAGAGGAAGAGGAGGAAGAGAAAACCACAGTAGATACCACCAAAGTGTTTGTCATATCTATGGGTTTTGAGAAAGGCAGGACATCCAAAAGGGACATCAACAAAGGTGGCTCCATCAAAGGAGTGATGAAAACCTGTACCTTTTTAGGGTCAGGCTCATTCATACTCACAAGGGAAGTTAGAAGTGATATGGAGTTTGATTGAATGGAAGCAGAGCGAAGGAGAGAGGAGGATGCGATAGGAGGCCCTGATACAGGGGCATTCGTCTCCTCTTCCTTCCTCTGTAAGGTGGCTTAATCACCCATGAGAGCCTTTCGTTGGCGCTTATGCTCACGTGCAAGGCATTTTCTATGACTCTTCTAGCTAGTGGTCAGAGGCTGCGAAGGAACAAAAGGCTCTTGCTCAGCCATGGGAGTGTCCTACACAACTATTTTTAGTGGAGGGACAAAATCTTGAATGGGAGCAGGTTAAGAAGAAGTGGGGGAGTTAGCTCTAATGCCTCAGCAATGGGCCTCCTCCCATTTACTACTTTTGGAGCAAAAGTAGTGGGAGGCTGCGAAGGTTGAGACATAGAAGATTCGCTGTAGGGGCCTTTCTTCCTGCTATACCGAATGGGCCTAGGCTTCGTGGGCAGGACGAGAAGTTCAAATGCAGGATGCTTGGGCTTTTTCCAAGTGGGCACCATAGGATTCTCTCACAAACGCATAATAGAATCTAAAGACACCACAACAAGGTGAGGGGAAGCGTCAGGCTAAATAGCAGAAGAGGAAGGAGGATCTCAAGACCGCTTCTCTTCTTCTCTTCTACCTGCCTTGGTGGCATCACTATTAGCTTTTAAGCAAGCCCTATGTGAAATAGCATAAGGCAATGGAGGGTATCTCACTTTCGGCCTTAAATGTCCTTTCTTATAATTTTGATACATTTGGTACAAAAGGTCCTTCTTAGGCGGAAGAGGACCAACAGGCGTAGGCCAAGAGTAATCCAAAGAGTAATTACCACGAGCAACCGGTGTCATGAATTACATGCACGAAACCCTTGTGGATAAATTTTAAACATTTATGCATGATGAGGGTACTGCATTCATAACTTCTAACCAAGGGATACCCAGCTTCACTCTAAAGAGTTCATCCAAGGATTATGTCGAACAAAAACTTCACGAATTTAGGTCCAACCAAAACTGACAAGACTACACTACCCAAATGAGGTATGAAAAGTCTTTCATGCATGCAGATGGTGTTCACAGGTGCATCGTACCCATCTTTGTGCAAAAATTTGATTAGCATAATCTCCTCGGTTATAATGTTCACTTGAGACGTCGGATCACGAGAACACCTGCTACAATGTTTCTGTTGATTCACGCATGGATGTAGAGAGGAGATGGTTCCCTATTAAAACCCATTAGCAGATCCTGCGAGGTGAAGGTTATGCCAGTACCATTTCTCATAGGCTACGTAGAGGGGATAGGTTGATGCAGGAAAAAGGCCATCACATGCAATGAATGACACTCTCTCGGGACCCTCCAAAGGTTGCAAGGCAAGATAGTGACCCAATTAAGGTTTTGTTACACAACACTTTCAAAACCTTCCAACTATGCCTACTAGGGGTCACAGGTTGGGTTGTAAGGCGAAGACCTCACAACACTCACACCTACAACACTCCTAGAATACAAGGAAAGGAGCTTTTAGTATCGCAAAATGAAACCAAAATGGTTCAGCTTGGGCTCACAAAAAATGTAAGAGAGGGGGACCAACCATGTTCAAGGCCCCAGGTCATGGGGAGCCAAGAGCGGAAGGATGCTCTAACTTACCTCACTCTAAAGGGGTGTCTTGAAATGAGTGATGATAATGATGAGGAATATAAGGTCCTTCAATCACTCTACAAACCTAAAATCTAGAATTGGGGCTAGGTGAGTTAGTTTTTGGGTTCAATATTGTACCTCAGGTAGCTCTCTGCCCGAGGATAGAAGCACGGTTCTGGGACGATAGTGCGACACACTAGCGTCTCTTAGGTGTGATGGCATTCGTACGACTAGAGGACCAAAAAGACAGTATGAACTGCCAGAAATGAGCTGATGGCCTAGCTAGTCGCTTCTAAGGGAACAAAACAAAACTAGGAAATAGAAAAGATACAAACGAATGTGATAAAGCAAATATATTAAAGCTAAGGTGACAAAGATAATCTCACAAAAGACCCTGTTTGCTGGCTAGCTCCAAATGCACATCCACCTACATATAAGAAAGAGGGAAAATTGTTTGGGGTTGTATAGTGGTTTGCCTCAGTCAGACCCCCGTTTTAGTGTTTCCACCTCCACGAACAACCAAGATAGAAATGATAGAGAAATGTATGATAAAGGAGAAAAGAAAGTAGAGAACACAATAAACACTACAAAATAGTAAAGTACTACTCAACCAAATCGTAGAGGAGAGGAGTGAAACGTTACCACCTCCACCAAGAGCTCACTAGTCAATGATGGAGAAATAGGACTTGAAGAATCACCACAACCTCAACTATGATGAAGGGAGGTGTTGCAAAACCTCAAGCCCATGCTGTAATGGCTTGTTCCACACTTGTTATACGGAGTTGATGGAGTGTTGTTACTATTGCCATGGAGTGCCAAAGTGTTGCTTGAAGGCTGAGAATGCTTGAGAATGAAGAAGTGATTGCTAGAATGCTTAGAGGGTGAAATGGAATGAGAATGGATCAATTTGAAGGAATAATGAGCAAGAATAAGGCATCTTCGGGTCGGTTGGTCGAAGAGGGACATTACAACTCATTCTCAATAGGAAGTGTAACACCTCTGCCAACTTCAAATACAGGAATCCGTCAGGGATGTCTACGAGTCGCACGAGTGTCCTCGACAATTATTCTTCTATCGATGCAAAAGACACACCAAGTGAAACAAAGGCAGCAGGCTGATATGGAATTTTGCCTTCAGATTTGATTTTCTAAGGTGAGGAAGCGCAAAAGGGGAATTTGAGTAAGGCGTACAAATTCGTACCTATACAAATATAACAATAGTGGATAAGCTTGGGAAAGCTAATGTGGTGGAATTTTTTTTTTCTAGATTGCCCACAAAAATAAAAGGTGTTGTGGATGACTCTTTTCCAAATTAGCATTTTTTTGCTCATACTATACAAACACCATGGTTTGTTGGTATTGCAAATTAATTAGTGACAGGGCAAATACCAATACATTTCTCTCCTAGAGAAATGAGACAATTGGTGCATAAAATATTTCCATATTCTTGGGTAGCTGGTTACCTATTCTAAACTAGTCTAGATAATATCATGAGAAGAAGTATAAGAGAAGATGATGTATTTGACATTCTAAAATATTGCCATGATGAGCCCTGTGGGGGTCACTTTGTAACCAAAAGGACAACATTTAAGATCTTAACAACAAGTTAATATTGGCCAACTCTCCAGAAGGATTCAATAAAGTATACTAGGAGTTGTGATAGATGTTAGAGAATGGGAAAATGAACAAGGATAGATGAGATGCCTTTACAGCCACATATGGCACTAGCATCATTTGAAAAATGGGGGCTAGACTTTATTGGCCCAATTTCACCAACATCTAATAACAAAGAGTATATTTTATTTTGTACAAATTATCTGACAAAATGGTTTGAAGTCAAGGCATTATAGTTTGCAAGAGATGGGAATGTAGCTAAGTTCTTGTATGAAGATATCTTTACCAGGTATGGAGTACTTAGAGAAATTGTAAGTGATCAAGGTCCCCAATTTACTTCTGCACTCATTTCTAAATTGGTTGAAGAATATGAAATAAGACATAGAAAATCAACACCTTATCATCCCCAAGCCAATGGGTAGGTGGAGGTTACAAACAAAGAGATTGAGAATATTCTAACCAAAATAGTGCAAATTCACAAAAAATATTGGGCAGCCAAATTACTAGAAGTAGTCTGGGCCTATAAAACATGGAAAACAACTACAAGTTTTGAACACCTTATGAACTAGTGTATGGTAAAACAATAGTTATGCCAATAGAGTTTGAATACAAGACACTTAGGGCAGCGGTGGAATTAGAAATGGATTTGACAGCAACACAGAAGGAAAGGATACATAATTTGAATGAGTTGGATGAAATTAAAATGGAGGCCATGCATCACATAGATAATTCAAAAATAGAGGACTAAATAGCATGAGTTCATCAAGACTAAAGAATTCAATGTGAGTGACTAGGATTTATTGTATGATTCCAGGTACAAAGATTACAAGGGAAAGCTATAGTCCAGATGGTTGGGACCCTATGAAATCCAACAGGTATGTCCCAATGGAGTAGTCAAACTATAGACCATAGATGCAGTTAGATTCTCACTCTTAGTCAATGGACACAGATTGAAGATATACAAACAACCAACTCAAAAGGATGATTTTCTTCTTTCTCGAATGCATCAATATGGTCAAAATAATGGGTCTAATACAAACATACTATCACAAGATAATAACTCAATAGTAGATACTACTCTCTCACAATGCCTCAATAGATGAGCTACAAAACTCACCTCCTAAGGGAATTTAGATATAATTCCTTATCCTACTTCACGTGCACACACATCACATGTTCCAAAATCAACAATATTTATGAGGACTACTTCCTTATGCAAAGGGACATGTAGCATCATAAATAAAATCTACCACAATTTAGTTTAGGACTTGTTGACGAAGGTACCTGCAGCCACCACCTATTACAACATTCAAAAATTTATGCCAAATTACTTGCAATTCATCCACATTCATTCAACTTTTTCCACGCATGCAACCTTAAACATGTCATATCAATACATGTAGCTAGATCACTCCACTCCACATTGCAAACTTTGAATTCCATGCAATCGAACCATCACTTCACATTCCATCAATCGTACTTACCACATCTTTTCAACCACATGCACCAACCTGTCATTCATTTCACCACACATTGCAATTAACCAATGTCAAAATAAACTCATGTCGCGAACTCTTTTCCAACAGCGTCACATGTGCGTAGTTACGTTCATATCATTTGACAGGTACACATACTAAACTTTCATAATTAACATGGATTCCCATTGCTTTCATTATGTGCTCACATTTAATTTAGCATGCTTTCTATTCATTATTCTTATTTCCATACATTAACCATACCCTCCGCCTAGTCACATGTATTGAAGTGAGGTCACTTCAAGATTTTAATTTGGGGGGGAGATAGTATATATCACAAAAAAAAAAAATTGACACCAAAAGCAAAACACAAAAAAACCATATAAACCCTTTTCACTTTTATACCTTTCTGCACCCGTAACCTTTTTGTTGTCAATTCCCTAGATTTTGAGCCAATTTGAAGCCAATTCAAGTTGAGTCAAGTTGAAACACAGGAGAGAAGGGTATAACAATTGAAGTTGCAATGAAAGTAAGTGCATGCAAGTGTAGTAGATATAGAGGGTTTATTGGTAGTTAAATTAAATTTTTAGACTTTCGAGCAGAATCAGGATATTTCATCATGGGAGGTGATATTGTCAAAAGAGAACCACCAACACACAAGAAAATATTGGAGGACAGGTTAGTTCTGCCCATTTTCACAAGGGCAAGATGGTTGGACTAATTTTTGAAGTTGATAGAGTTTAATGAAGACGTGACAAGGAAATTTGCAGTGACATTACAACATGATAAAGCTACTATCAAGGGCTTGAGAGTGGATGCTTCAGAGGCTGCAATTATAGAATTGTTTGGTCTATCAAGAAATAGAGTTGAATTCCCTGTTAGAGAAAATGCCATAGCTACTAGGGATGAGTTTAGGGAGGTAGGAGAAAACCTTGATTCATCATCACAAGGTATGAAGAGATTGTCACTTCCTTGGGTATGGGCCTCTTGTGCTTCTTATATTATTAAGTATATCACTTGTGATGGTAGAAAATCCCTTCTGTATACTATGCATTTTAAGCTACTAATTCATCTTTGTCATAATAGATTGTTCAATGTACCTAATTTTATTTATAATTTGTTAAAAATAATAGGGTCTAAATACCAAAGGAAGATAAATGATTCAGCTTTGTCACACTACTATTTGGTAACCCTGTTAGTGAAAAGAAGCCTTAGAGTTTAGCATCCACAATTTTCCTGGGAAAGCTTCTTAATTTGTAAAGATATTAACCATATTCTTGAGGAACCAATAGTTCTAAAAAACCTAGAGTCACTTGTTGCATCTCTAAGGGAAACTCCTCCTATTTTTCCTACTGCTTCACCTACCTGCAACAGAGGTGAATCAAAGGGGAAAAGTGTGCAAAGATCACCACATGCAATGTCAAATCAACTTGCAACAAAGAGGTACACGAAACCCCAATAACTTCTAGAAAGAAACCTAAAACCAGAAGAAAGAAAGGAGGTTTTGAAGGTGCAGAAAAAGAAACCTACTCAACTAAGGCATTCACACCACCTGAGAAGGAAAGGTGTTATGAGGGGAAGTATTGAGAAACTAGAGGAAGAAAAAGAAGATGTTGTGATAGTGGGTACTGAATTAGAGTTGAAAGATACTGTGTTTGAAAATGTGCATGTTGCTACAAAAGGAAATGGTATATATCTACTACCTTTGACTCAGATTTAGAGGATATCTTTGTTGCCAACAAAACCAGAAAGAGAACCCCAATTAGCCCTAATAGTGAGGGTTTTGAATACACAGGGGTTGGTGATGAGTAGTTTTTGAAAGATAAGGAATTATTAGAAAGGAATGTCAGAAAAGAATTGCAAGAAGCATTAGAGAGGATCAAACATCTAAAAGAGCTGGTAAAAACCTATGAGCAAAGGGACAAAGAAAGGGAAATGAAAATACAGGTATTGGAGGAAAAATTACACACTTATGAGCATGAATCAAAGTCAAATTTGCTTGCACAACTACCAATAGTTAAAGTAGGAAACAAAAAACCCCCTGCCACAAAAACTCCAATCTATCATACAACTATGTCCCTAGGGTACCAATTATGGAAAGTTACTCAAGAGTTTTTTAAGTAGAAAGAGAATTGGAAGAAGGAAAAAGAAGCAATGATTTCAAAGCATACAGGGGTATTGGAGAGCAAGGATATTGAATTGAATGGGTTAGTAGTCAAGGTGGAAGATGTAGTAGATAAAGTTTCCCAAATTGTTAAATGTAGACCTCCAACCAGAACATATGCTTTGTTTTTGCAAGATTTTTTTTTGAGTTTTCAATTCAGTAGGTTAATTAGTAACTAGCTAGTTGCTATGAGCAAAAAAAATAATTTTCTAAATATATTTGTTAATGCCACACCAAAAGAATAGGATCAATTATGTAAATATTATTTGCATAATTATGTTGTGTTAGAAGACACAAAATGGAACCCATTAATCTTTGTGGGAGATTTACAATTAAGGGCACTAGCATCCTATTTCAAAAATGAAAAGTTCAGGGGAGAAATCATGCAAGAGTATATATGGAGAGAGAGAAATCAGTTGCTCTCCCAATCAAAAAAGAATCTAAAACCCTTGAGGTGATCATAGAAGAGTGGTTGCAACTCTTGGACCAAAAAGGTGTAGGCAGGAAGATCATGAACTTGAGAACACATGATTATAGAAGGATGCAAATATTGACTGTTGGACTTGTCCACCATTCCTATCGGTTTGTGTAAGAAAGATGGGATAGTTTATCTCTTGAATTATAGAGGAAAGAGCCCCAATTTGTTTACAACTTTATAGCCATGCTTGAAAGAACAAGAAG
>VDFB02329329.1:0-12783 GCA_007258455.2 Sequoia sempervirens | reverse complement strand
AAAGGATAAATTTGACCAAACATAAGTGGCCAAATTTAGGTGTCTACATTTTTCCCCTCTTTGAGATGGTGTTACTAAGTAGCATCATTTCAAAGAATATTAAAAGATAGCCCTAGGAAGAAGATGATTAGATTGGGAAAGATGCCCCAGTCATAAAAGGAGTGACTAGGAAGAAGGATGATAGGAGTGAAGATGGGGATTAGGGATTGAGAATGCTGATACAAAAGGTGATGTTTTCGTAGTCAAGCTACAAGCCAAAATTGATTGATGATGGATGGAGCATTGTTGATGAGGGAATAAGATATCCCAAAACAATGCAAAAGGATAGGGAAGGATACATCTCGATGATGATGATGATGAAAGTGTTGTTGATGAGGGAAGGATATATCCTAAAACAACACAAAAGGATAGGGAAGGAGACATCCCGATGATGATGATGAAAGTTTTGTTGATGAGGGAAAGATACATCCCAATGATGATGATTGGATCAAGGCTTGTAGCAAGGCTGGGAACAAGACCAAGTATGTGATTAAATGATTTGTGCTAGATTGAATGGATGAGGATTGGATGGAGATGTGAGATGGTTGAAATAAATGAAAATGATGAAGGAAAAGATGCTTAGAATAACCAAACTATATTATCCTAAGAATAGTGAAAAGATGCTTAGAATAACCAAACTATATTATCCTAAGAATAGTGAAAAGATGCTTAGAATAAAAAATCTATATTATCTTAAGAAGGTTGAAGAGATGATGAAATGATGAAGATGGAGGAAGTGGAGGGAGGAAAACAAATAGGAGAAATAGATGAGGAGGAGGGATAAAGGATGAATGGATAAGAAACATTTAGGGTGGATGGATGGGTGGATGTTGATAAAGGAAAATGATAGATGAGAGGATGGGAGATGGGGGATGTGAAAGGAGAGTGATCAAATCAAGCAATTTAATTTTTATGCATTATGTTTCCATGTAATGAGCACTAAATTTGATATAGCATGAGATACTATGCACTAGGGTATGAGGAACCAAGGTGAATCCGTATCACATGTAGGATTGACACAACAAACAAAAGGTTAGTCCAACATCCCAAAGTCATGAGGGATTTGGTAGTGTCAATGTTGGAAAACCAGAAACACAAAGGATGCCCCAGTGTAACACAAGACCACAAGGATCTTGGTGGGTACTATGCAGGACAACCAAGAAGACAAGAATAGACAAAAGATCAAGATATGCCCCTATGTTTACCAGTCAAAGCACACCATGATATGATGGATCAAGGAAACCTCGACAAGGTATGATAGGGAGCTTAAATGATAAACAAAAGCCAGAAGCATCAAAATATTACAGTAAATCTCAAATGTCATTTGCCATAGGATCAAAAGAGTGGATGGGATTGATGCGATCTGATTAGGAAGGATGCATCCTATTAAGACCAAATATGGAGGACTAAATTAACTAATCGACATGACTTAGGATACTCAAAACTGATTGAACCTCATGATACTAATGGATTTTGTTTGTTTAGAACCAACTACGTAGGGACATACTCAACAACGTGACACAAGACACACAACATAGGACACAAGACTGACACACCCTAAAGACCTAGGGGCTCGGGGGCCGATCAAAGATTAGCCCTGCCTACATGAAAGTGCAGAGCCCTCGTAGTTCAATAAAAAGATGACGACTAACCATGAATAAAAGTGGAAAGAGGACAAGGGAGACGATGATGGATGATAAGGACCAGACAAACAAATGCCCCGAGGGCAGATCAAATGATCAACCTTGCCTACGTGAAAGTGCAGGGGAAACATAGTTCGAATAAAGGCCAAAGATAGACAATGGATAAGGGATGATGAGATGACCATGAGAAGTGGATACAAAGATGGAGCCGATACGATGAGACAAGATAGAACATGTGGATAGGATGGTGGTGATCATGTGTACCTCAGGAATGGGATAGTTATCCAAATCATTAGAAGATGAATTGAGAGGATGATACAATGGAGAGATGAGTAGTGAAAAGTGATAGGAGATTGGGAAGTGTGAAAGAAGTGAGAGTGATGATGCTGAGATAGAAGGCATTGGATTGCATGAGGGGGTAGGCTATAGCCAGATACCAATGATAATGGAGTATGAGATGGGATGAGGATAAAAATGAATGGATATGGAGATAAGGAAGGGGGATGGAAGGGATGCTATATGGACGAACATGAAGGTAAGGATGGGGAGATGACAAGCCTTTCGGGATGGGTAAGGAGATAAGGATGGGGAGATGAGAGGGATGCTATGATGGATGGATAGGAAGATAAAGATGGTGAGATGGAAGGGATTGTTTGGATGGATAGGAAGATAAAGATGGGGAGGTGGAAGGGATGCTATATGGACATATAAGAAGATAAGGATGGGGAGATGGAAGGGATGTTAAAATCGATGAATAATGTCTCCAAGGACTATGGCACAAAGAAGGAGATGCCCAACTCTCAATATGTCATGTATGATGAGGCATGAGGGATGAAAGATAGAAGGATGGGAAAATAAGGGAGTGAGATGGATATGGATAGGATGCATGGATAAGGAAGGGAGACTGATGGTATCATGATGGGTGGATAGGGAAGGTAGATGGATGTGGATAAGGATTAGGATAGTGTATAGGTGAGGGGAATGTATGCCAAGAGGTTTCCAAAGCATGTATATATGTTTTCCCCTATCTATATCAAGATCACAAGGAGGATGGAGGGATTGGGATAAATGGGATATGACATACAAGATGTGTAAGATAGGTGGGATGGAGGAGATGGTTGACAGGGATGCAGTTTCCCCCAAGTGGGGAAGTAAACTAGATGGGGAATTTACACATGATGCCTGTTTTCCAAGTTTTCATTATGGTACTTATCCAAGGAGCTTGTTTTCCAAGTTTTCACCATTGGACGAATTATTTCTCTTTACTTTTTTTTTGTTTTTTTGTTTTTGACTTTTTTTTGACTTTTTTGACTTTTTGGAGTTTTGGATAGTATGCAGATGGAGATGGATAAGGATAGGGACATGGATAAGTGGATTTAGAAGACAAATGATAAGGGAATAGCTGGAGGACTCAAGCACCAATTTCCTTAAGAGGTAATAAGAGCTCGTGTTAGAGATGACTATTGGATGTTGGTACAACCTTAGTAGGATGGATGGATTATGCTAGGGAATGGATTAGAGGGATTTGATGTGGGAGATATATGGGATAATGGATGGGATATTGGAAAGTGTATAGATGGAATGATGAGGGAATGTTTTCAGGACCAACATTGGCACATATGGTGATGGATGTGAAAGGATAGAAGGATTAGTGGATCGATGATGTGGGGATAATGGAGGAGTTGGGGTAGTGAATTTTGGGACATAAGGACCAAAAATAGATATAGGAGATGGTGGATGAGGATGAGTAGTTTTTGGATTAGAAACTTTGGATGTTATTACAGATTTTTCATTTGAAGGCATTGCATCTTTTTTCTTTGGGATCCACATGGTTCTGATTTTTGCTTTGGTGGGCCTTTGTGGCTTGTGGGTTTGATTTGGATTTTAGATTTGATCTTTCTTTTCTTCACCATGTCCTTTAGAGGGGACATGGGGATCTTTAGATTCATGTGGATGCTTGGATTTATGCATGTTTATTTTGGCATACAAAGTGCTTTTAATAGAAATGGGATGGGTGCAAGGAGATGGATGATGTGGAGGAAACATGAATGGAGTGATGGAAGTAGGATTTTGGGGATGATATGTGGATGGAGGATGTGTTGGTACGTGTCTTTGTTGATCCCGATTAGGGAACATGAGAGTGGGATGTTTATGATGGGTGACATGGATAGGTGATGGATGGATAAAAGGATAAATTGGACGAGATGGAGGAGGTGATTTTGGGATATAAGGGTCCAAAATGGACTTAGTACCTGGAGGGTGTGTGATGGTGGATGGAGGGACATAAGGGCCCAAAATAGATGGAGTAGATGAAGGATGGGAGATGGTGGATGGAGGGATATAAGGACCCAAAATGGATTCGAAAGACGAAAGAAGAATATGGATGGTTGTTTTGAGGTGATACGATGGAGGGGGGATGGCGGGCAATGGTTTAGTGGAGTGATGGGAAGAGCCTATTATTCTATTTGAGGAGGCTCATTGAGGACATATAGAGGTTGTACCAACATTTTTGGATTGTGAGTGTTGAGAGATATATCCAAGACCTTGTGTATGTGGATTTTCTTTGACATGGATGGGCTCTAAAATGCCTTGCTCATGAAGGCCTAAACCTTTTCCTTGATAATTCATGACCTTGAGCATTCGATCTATGGTAGGATGCTTATTATTTTGGAAGAATGATGTAAAACCATTATTTGGTGGAGGAGAATGGGTGGTGTATACGATCGATTCCTCTTCTGCAAGGAAACCACCATGGATGAATGTGAGAGTACCGAGGGAATTTAAAAGTGGTGTGGGGATAGTAGGGTTAGGAGACGATGGAGGATCATGAGATGGAGATGATTGGGGTAGTAGCATCTTGATCGAGAGGAGTGAGTGGTAAGGGATTAGGTGATATGATAAGATTTGGAGTTGTGGTAGTAGGTGATAAGGGCTCATGAGATGGAGCGGTTGGATCTTGAGTGTCAAGGGGATCATGGGATGGAATGGATGGGGGTTGTGATCTTGAGGTGGACTAGATGGGATGGCAAGATCTTGATGTGGAGAAGGGGATATGTTGGTATGCTTTGGATCAAGCTCTTGGCATGACTCATCTTGTGTAGGTGGCATGATGATGGAGTGTTGGAGGGACTCATCAAGTGAGGGAGATGGAAGGATGGAGGATTCATGAAGTTCATGGGAATGGATTTCAGTGATACTAGGAGTGGGAGGAGTGGATTGGATTTGGGTGTCTTCAATGGATTGGGTGGATCTAGGAGTAGAAGATGGTGATTAGGCTTGGTTATCTTTGATGGGTTCAATGAATCTCGAAGTAGGAGATGGGGGTTCAATGGATTCAATGGGTTTGATGGTTCTCAAACGACGGGTGGTGCTAGGTGGCAACCGCGAATGATGGATATGGATGGAGAAGGGTACCATCACCAGTGACCTGCATTATTGAGTAATGCTGGTTCCACGACCGGTACGTACAAGATCATCATGGAAAAAATGCCTTAAGTGGTAAAAAATCAAAAAAATCGAGATAGAAACTTGATCGGTAATTCTGAATAAGTTATCTATATTATTTAAAAAATACGTAAGAATAGAATCTATAGCAAATTGAATGTAGTTTCTAAACTACTATGTTTATTTTTTTAAAAAATCTATTTGGTGAAAATTTGAAATTTCAATGCAGTAGTACTTAAATTTTAGGGGAAAAGTAAGAAGTAGGTGTCTGTCTGACCACCTAACCACAATAAAATAATAATATTTTTTTATAAGATTTTAGATATAGTAGAGGACCTCATGTCCCATTGTGATGCATATTTTTTGTAATTTTTTCTAAGTAAATACCACTATGAATTTTATTACAACTTTTAAAAATATAAAACTCATATGTTCAACTCAATCTTTAACTTGGTCGTTTCATGAAATTCAATTTTTCTTTTTTCAATCCCATAGTATGCAAAGCATAGAATGTGATGTATGTTTTATATTCAAACAATGTGATGACCGCTTGGAAAGCTATGGTAGATATTTTTCAATCAACATATCAATCAACACTTTAGTCGTAATTCAAATAGAAAAAAATGAATATTAATTATTTATTAAATTTAAAGTAAAGTGTAATTTATATTGGTGGAGCTGAGAATGTCCCTAAAACCATTTTCATTTCATCAATTTTGTAAAAGGTCAGCCAACCACATTCCTAAAATACCATTATGTTGCTACCCTTTTGGGTCTATCATGATCCCGACACACCGACCAAAGATGTGGAGTTGGGGATGTATTCTTGTCATGAGTCCTTGGAGAACTCTATGGAGTGAGAAACTCTGGCATTGGCCCTGGTGATCCCCAGCCAGGGGCGATGGAACAGACCATGATTTCATGGATTGGTGGACCAGGACTTACCCCAAGGACCAAGCAGGGTGGGAGGACAGGGATCAGTGTAATCAACAGGATGGAGTGGCCACCTCTAGGGAATCGGCTAGTGGATTAGGATTGGACGACATGGATGGTGGATTGATGTTGGAGAAAGTGGATGGGGAATTAAGGTAGGAATATTGAGATGGTGGATTAAAGTGGGAAGATGTGAATGTTGGATTAGGATATGTTGATGGGAAGATTGGGATGATGGAATAAGGTGGGAATATTGAGGCAGTGGATTAAAATAAGAAGATGTGGATGTTGGATTAGGATGGGAAAATCTGGATGGTGGATTAGAATAGGAGGACATGGATGGTGTATTGTAGTAAGAATATTTGGATAGCATATTAGGATGGGAAGATTGGGATGGTGGATTAGGATTGGAGGACATGGATGGAAGATTGGGACAAGAGGATGTGGGTGGTAGATTAGGAAAAGAGGACGTGGGTGGTGGATTGTAGTAGGAGTATTGGGATAGGGGATTGGGATAAGAAGATACAAATGTTGGATAAGAAAAATATGTAGATGAAGGATATGATGAAGATGTGGATGGGGAAGGTAAGGAATATCCCTTGTCAAAGGTAGCATAAGGAGTGCTAGTAGATGTGGGCAAAGGCATGATGGGATTGCTTGGATGAGTGATTGGATTTTGGATGACACTTGGGGAAAGCTTGCTAGTAATGATAGCATCAAGGGGATCTATATCATACTCATCTTGATCAACAAGACTTTCGTTATCATCATCAATGTAATTGGGATTTCCCTTGATGACTATTTTTGGTTGCATTGATGGAGGATAAGAAATCATGACATTGGATTAAATGGATACAAATTGAAAATATGGGAATACATGATTAAAAGGAAAGAAAAGATGATGAAAATATAAATAGGATGGATTAGAAGAAGATGAAAGAAGGAATCTTAAGATTTGTTTTGATATCAGAAGATCTTGGATGTTATAGATGGACTAAAGCTCAAATTGGGATTTAGGTTAAGCTCAAATTGGGATTGGATTAAAGCTCAAATTCAGATTGGATTGAAGCTTAGATTAGGATTGGATTAGAGGATGTGATGGGATTTGATAAGATTGATTGATGAGATAGGATTGGATGATTGATTAGATAGGATGATGAAACAAATTCTAGACCAATTTTAGATATTTGAATTAGATGATATAAGTTGCTGACAATCATATTGGATTATGAAAAGGATGGTTACAACACCGAATCTACCTCAAGATGGAAGCAAATTGATTAGGTCATAATAATTATTGACTTAGGACAGATAGCAATCCTAAGTGTGATTGATGATGATCAGGATTAGACACCTAAGTCAACTTGGATAAAACCCCTAAAACGAAGTCTACGTGATTGGGATCAATGAATCGATGATGGATATGTACTCTAGAGATGTTTTGCGATGAACCTATATGATTTGATCAAGGAAACAATGACTTTAGATGGACAAAAATGATGATTATAGGAAGAAGAATGATGGTTTGTTTTGAGAAAACTCACCTATGCTTGGAAGAAATTTCACCTGTTTTGGGGAGGAAAATTCACCTAAACTTTAGATGGCACAAGAAATAGGCAAATTTGATGAGAAAATTCGCTCAAACTTTAGATAGCACAAGAAACGGGTGAATTTGTGAGGAAAATTCACCTAAATCTGAACTGGCACAAGAATAGGTGAATTTGATGAGAAAATTTTCCTATCTGGGGGAGAAAATTCGCCCAAACTTCAAATGACACAAGAAACAGGAAAAATTGCTAAGAAAATTTTCCTATCTAATAGTAGGTTCGCCCAAATAGTTAGTAGTATCACTTAAACTCAGGGAAACGAGCAGATTTCACTTTCAAGATCACCTACTAGGGTGAAAAACTTGCCTATTTCTTGAATGGTACAGATGGGAAACAAAATCACCTAAAAATGAGATTGCCTATTTGAAAGATAGATTTTCCTAAATTTTGACTTGAACAAGCGGAAGACTGGGACAAGAAGCAAAATCACCCTTGTAGAGAGCAAATTCACCCAAGGATGTGGAAAATTCACCTATCCTTGGAGAATGAGCAAATTTGATGGGAAAACGAACATACGAACAGACTGACATGGACTGACAGTAGGTTCGCCCGTAAAGGGGGGAAAATTCACGTCTAAAGGGGGGAAAATTCTCCTATTTAGTGAAAACAGGTGAATTCGACAGAGGATGATTGACAAGATGACATGGACTAAAAACGAGACCCCCCTATGGGGAAAAAATTTTCCCAAGGGGATGGAAAATTCACCTATTCTCAGTGAACAAGAAAATTTGATGAATGAGGACTAATAGACTCACCTAAGGGATGGATAAAATCACTTATTCCAAGGAACAAGCAAAAATAGTGTTGCCTAAGAAAGTGACCCACAGGAAAATTCACATTTGACAAAGACATATCACCTAAATGGACAACTTGGACTCGACTGTGGGGAAAAATCTCCTGTCTACAGTGAAAATTTTCCTCTATAAAGGGAAAATACACCTCTGAAGGCAGGGATTGACTATGGCAAAGGAAAATAGGCACAAAAAAAAACAAATAGGAGGTTGGACTAACTCAACTGAAAATGAAAACCATTGGTATCACACAAAGAAGACACGCTAGGTAGCACGATCCTAAGGTTAGTGATGAGGGTTTACAAACTTGATGTAGGCCTACCACCTTGAGTGGACAACCCAAGGTTAATACTCCATGATACCAGGGTGGTTCTTTGGATCACCCTTTCTCACGAAGGTGGATAGCTAGCATTCCAGTGGCACAGGGTCATCAACAAACACCACGGGCTCACCTTCACACTCTCACTTGAGGGCTATCATAGTCCACCAAGAGGATTTCTATCTCAACCCAAGGAAGTACATGGTGAGTAACTTTGGGGTACGATGTGCATCCCTTGCACTACACCAAGCCACAACTAAAAAATAGGTCTCTATCTAGGCTGAACAAGGCTATCTTGTGAGTCCTCGATATACACACAGTACGTGGGGCACAACCATGAACACCAACCGTGAGGTATTGGAAAGTCAAACCAACTCTTCACGTATTATATAGCTATCACCCTAGCTTCGATGTTTCACCAAATATGATGTGACTGGATTGAGGTACAACTTTCGCTTTCCCCTCTTTATATACCCCATTCGTAACACGTGGTTGGAATCATCCCCCAAGTGATGAAATCCTAGGTAGGTCCCACTAAGGGAAGAAGATACTAGACATTTTCAATTGGTCTCCATCCTTGCACATAGCGCAAGGGGAGAGCTTAGATGCACTAACACCTCCTAGGTAGACTCCACTAGACTAGAGTGAACTACGATTTCTCATCACCTAGGATCACCAAATGGTGCAAGGGGATTGGATACATCAACAATCCACTCACAAGCATGACAAGAAATTTAATTGACCCTCTAATAAAAGCTATGTGTGCCTAGCTAGTATGGAAAAATGATAGGAAGACTAACTAAAAGGTCTTGGACCGCTCATTCTATAGAAAATGTGATAGTAGTTTGCAAGCACCGGTCTTGGATGAATGAGGACAAGCTACAAAAATCATTAGCAAAAACCAGGCACACTCACAAATAGATAAGTTAGCAGATTAGTACCTAAAAATGGAACCGAAACGATGCTAAAAATTGGAAATTAAGATCTCGGATTTACCTTAGATTTGCCTCTATATGAGAAAAGTTTGCCTATCTGGATGATCAAATTCGCCCCTATTAAGAGAAAATTCACCTTTTCTGGATGATAAAATTTGGTTGTTCTATGAGGATGGGCAAATTTTCCTATTTTGTAGAGCAAATTTGGCTATTATGTGAGGATGGGAAAACTTGCCTATTCAATGAGGATGGGTGAATTTTCCTATTCTATTGAGAAAATTTGGCTGTTTAGTTGAGAAAATTTTCCCATCAAGGAAAATTCACCTGTTCAATGAGGATGGCTAAATTTTCTTGCTTCTGCAACTTCACCCTGAAAGTCAAATTTGCCCTTGTAACCCAAGCTGATTCGCCTCAAATAGCAGGTTCACCCTTTTTCACAAAAAGGGTGAATTTCATTAGCTTGGCTGAATGCAAATCTGCCTTTGTAATTGGTGAATTTTCCCTTACTATCAGGTTCGCTTGTTTTTGGATGCAGATTCACCTTTGTAAGGCACAAATTCGCCTGTCAGGGCGGATTTTCCCCTACGTGTGAAACTTGAACCTGCAAGACTCAAACAACAAAAAACTTAAAATGCTAGACCCGTGATGTGGGTCCCACCGGGCATGCCAGAAATGTGTGCAATGTTTTTACTCCATCTAAAATGCAAGAAATAAAATCAAATAAGAAGATAAAAACAAAACAAAACACTCAAGATTGGGCTTAAAGTTGAAACTCAAACTTGCAAATAAAATACCAAGATTTTAGCTTGTTAGAGCTTGATGAAGTTGTTTACCCTCATTGATAGCTTGATATGTGTGCCCCTAGAATGATTTTGGCAGCATAACAGCTTGATTTTGCTTGATTTAGATGCAAGGATGGTGGATTTGCTTATGGATGCAAGGTGGTAGTGTTAGCTTAAGAGATTGAGATGATGAATTCTTGAGAATTGTTAGGGTTGCAAAAATGGCTAAGTATTAGTCATTTAAATTCCAAGGGAGATGGAATGGATGGTGGAGATTGAAAGGGGGAGGAAGATCAAGGGTTGAGATCAAGAGTTGACTAAAGGAATTAAAAATTTCTTTTTAATATACACGGAAAGGATAAAAGGAATTTAATATTCCTTGAGAAAGAGAAAAGGAATTTAATATTCCTTGGGAGATGGGAGAGGAGTTAAAAATTCCTCAAAAGGACCTTCGGAAGAAAAAAAAGAATTAAAAATTCCTTGGGGAATGGGGAGAGTTGACTAAGGGGTTTATTAGGCTAGCTAAGAAATTATTAGAGGAAAGTTATGTGGCTAATGAGGATTAAGAGACAACTTACAAAAGTTGGAGGATGTGACACATCCTAATCATGGATTAGGAATGTGCACATTCCTAATGATGGGATTAGGAGGTGAATTAGGATTAAGTGTAGATTATGGGGGATGGGAGATAAAGGGAATTAAATAAATGGATTATTTATTTAATTCCTTGGAGGAAAAGAATAAAGGGTAAGGTATTTAATTATTTAACTAAATACCTCAGGGATCTAGAGGGCTTTTAGGGGTATTAATTAAATAATAACAATATTATTTAATTAATGAAAATAAAAGGATATTTAGATGAAAAAGGATAAATTTGACCAAACGTAAGTGGCCAAATTTAGGTGTCTACACATATTTCTAAAAATTTTCAAAATTTATCTTTTCTTCTAGTTGTTCTTTTAGTCCACTGATGTCCTCATATGCTTTCTTCAACTAATCATTTACTTCTCTATATCTTTCATTTAGCTTCTTAGTGCACTCATTTGCTTTCTTTAGGCTTTCCTTCAAATCTTCATTTTCTTATGTATATTCAACAAGAATCTCTTCCAGATGAATGCAAATTTTTTTATCTTCCATATATTCAAATTTTAGGAACTTCCTCAAGCTGTTAGACTTCTTAAGAGGAACCAAGCTCTGATACCAATTATTGAACACTCAGAATATTGAGAGGGGGGGGATTGAATAAGTATTTTGTTAAACCATTCAACAATAAACCATCTAATTATTAAAGCATATTTAACTATAAACAAGAATGAAGACATTGAAAAGAGCATGACACCATAAGACACATCATCACCAATTTTTTACATGGAAAACCCAAGATGGGAAAATCCACGGTGAGCATTAACTCACAATATAATATATTTAGATATAGAATATTACAAGGGCTCACTACCGAGACACACTATCCTTAAAGGGTCACAACCTAAAATAGTTTACAAAATGGAGTATGGCTCATTGCCAAGAGATGAACTGAGATACAATGCACCTTCCTTGTGTTGGAGTTCAGTTCTGGTGAAGCACAGTATATGAAACACTTCTCTGCAAGTATATACAACACATAAGTTTAATTATTCATACAACTTCACACCTTTGCAACATATATCAATATTCCTTTGCTACCCACTCGATCTTGAAAGAGTTCACACACACACACACACACACACATATATATATTGTATATAATCAAGTACATCAATTAGGTCAGCAAATTCACCTTTTCTGGATGAGAAAATTTGGCTGTTCTATGAGGATGGGAAAATTTTCCTATTTTGTAGAGAAAATTTGGCTATTCCGTGAGGATGCTATTTAGTGAGGATGGGTGAATTTTTGTATTCTACTGAGCAAATTTGGCTGTTTAGTTGAGAAAATTCGCCCATCAAGGAAAATTCACCTGTTCAATGAGGATGGGTAAATTTGCTTGCTTCTGCAACTTCGCCTTGAAAGTCAAATTCACCCCTGTAACCCAAGCAGATTCGCCTCAAATAGCAGGTTCACCCTTTTTCACAAAAAAGGTGAATTTGATTATCTTGGCTGAATGCAAATCCGCCTCTATAATTGGTGAATTTTCCCTTACTATCAGGTTCGCTTGTTTCTGGATGCAGATTCGCCTTTGTAAGGCACAAATTCGCCTGTCAGGGTGGATTCGCCCCTACGTGTGAAACTTGAACCTGCAAGACTCAAACAACAAAAAATGTAAAATACTAGACCTGTGATGTGGGTCCCACCG
>VDFB02329328.1:0-19102 GCA_007258455.2 Sequoia sempervirens | reverse complement strand
TCATATGGCTATCTATGCTCTTAATTCCAAGTGGTATGCACCTAGACATGGTCAAATAATTCCTTATGAGGATGATGATGTAATGGAAGGGTTTATGAAGGCTCCTCATGAGCATTGAGGAGGCAACCATACTTTAGGAGCAATAACTTCAATATTTCAATTTTCAAAGTCCTACATTCAACAAACTAGAGGCTAGGATGGGTTGGGCCAATATTGCACAAGAAAAACCCATTGGATGGTGGAAATTTCAAGGGAAGGAGACAAAATTGAAGTAACTTGCTATTCATCTACTCTCACAAATTGCTAGTTAATCTACTTCAAAGAGGAATTGGTCCACCTATGGCTTCATCCACTTGATCAAAAGGAACAAGCTTACTTCTAAACAAGCATAAAAGCTAGTTGCAATTCATAGTGTCTTGAAACTTCAAGATTAGCAAACTACTGAGTATTAACAGACTATAGCAGCACGTCAAGATGTTGATCCTAAAGATGTTAGGAAAATTGACGAGGAGATGCAATGGGGATTGGTCAGGCTTTCATTGGGAAAACCACTGCTACAGCTAGAGAGTGGCATAGATAGCTCATTTGATATTGAGAGCCCAAACGAAGCATAGCTGTATTTTGAAATTTAAGACTTATAGTTCAAACTTTCAACTTTAAAACTTGAACAATGAAATTCAGAATTGGAAACAAAAAATTTATTACTGTTGTTATGTTATACAATAAACTGCTGTTATACTGATGTCATGATTAATTTTATCTGTTACTATGCTGCTCTCTCTCTCTCTCTCTTTCTCTCAATATATATCCATCCTTGAAATGAGTTGTAATGTCCCCTTCTCAAGCATGATCTTCTCATATGACCGTTGGCCTATTCTGGAGACCCGTAGGCTACTCGGACGGTTTGATTAGGGTTTCTTGTGTGGAGGTTGCGGTTGCTCGTGAATTGGTGATTGAACTGCGGATTCCTTCTGGGTTTTCTGTGGGCTTCGCGGTGATGTAATTTTCTTGGTATTTCAAGCACTTTCTGGAATTTACTATTTTTAGTAAATTCTATTTCTGGC
The DNA here is from genome assembly GCA_007258455.2 of Sequoia sempervirens. Lineage (NCBI taxonomy): Eukaryota > Viridiplantae > Streptophyta > Pinopsida > Cupressales > Cupressaceae > Sequoia > Sequoia sempervirens. The sequence continues at coordinate 18,038 of VDFB02329328.1, read as the reverse complement.
AGTGGTCCTGTTGGTCTCAGCACAGTTGGCTTTCCTCTTTCGTCGACTCAGTTGGTTTGTTCAATTTTGGCCTTGGGATGCATTTTTGGAGAGATAAGTTCATTTCATTTAATAACATTATATTTTAATGTTATATTACCCCGTTGGCCTAATCTCTTAACTTAATGTTGTTTTAAAAGGTGGTCTTTAAGGGGTGGCACCATCATTGAGATAATTTTATAATTATTAAGGTTGAATTAAAGCCTTAAGTTGGACGCCATTATTGAAGAGATGAATTTCATTAAAGTCAAAATTGAAGCCTTGAAGAAAGTGACGCCTTTTCTTGGAGGGAAAAGAATTAGGGTTTCTTGGAGCTTCTGGAAGGGGTCTTCGCAATTATAAAAGGACATCTGGGGTCTTCACTTGTTTATCTTTTGTCTACAGGAATGTTATGCTGCCGGTTTGGCTATGGGATTGCTTCGAGGAATGTAAGCCTCCTAGCTTGGCATTGCTTCTCGCTTGAGAGATAGCGACTAGTGGTGAGGTAGTGTAGTTTGAGTGTTTTGTAGTGGGATTTCTGCATTGTTGTCATTGTGTGGATTTGTAGTTCAATTTTATGCATATTAGTGAGATTCTGGAATTGCATATTCTATTACAGCAGATTGTTGTTTTTATTCATAAGTCAAAAAATACAAAAAGAATCATTCTGGGCGTTGCATAAATCTCTCTGTCTATGAGGGGCGACCCTTTTCCCTAAGTTGCAGATTTTTTAGATAAGTATTGAATTTTTAAAGGCAAATCGCCCTTCCTTGAGGGCCGTACCATTTGACTTTGCCTTGGAATTCGTGCATAATTAATATGGTGTCTTTTGATTAGTTTTTAGTGCTCTATCTTGGTCGCCTTCATCATTAGGGTATACTGCATTTCGTTTCACATCAATCGGATGAGTTGTGAGAGAGATATGATCATTTTAGTGTGGTGTTAGGTTGCTGGTTTACATTTTAAAGTGCAGATCTGTCTAAATCAGAATCTCCAGTTTGGCATTTGAGTGAAGTAATTAGTCATGGCATTCTTGCTAAGCAAGGAGAATCCTCTTATTTGATGCACGTTAAATTGTTCTAAATTCTATGCTCTTGGCAAGCGATTTCTCTTCATATTGTAAGTTGAACAGTAGTACTGTCAGCATCTCTCTAATCTTGCTTATCATGTTGTGTAATGATTACTTTACTTTCTAAAGTTGCATTGTAATTCTTTATATCTCCGTCATATGGTAGCTCCCATTCCGTCCCGGGTTGGAAAGCACATTCTTGACGTCGAGTACTTCAGCATTCTCGCTTATTTTCCTTAATTGCATTGTAATCCTTAGCATCTCCGTCATATGGTAGCTCCAATTCCATCTCGGGTTGGAAAGCACATTCTTGACGTCGAGTTATTTCAGCTTATTAGTTGGTAGGGATCCTCTGACCACATGCTCGTCGTTTGCCGGTGCATTCTTGGTTAGAGTTCTTTGTATCAGCATTTCTTTAAGATCCTCTGACCAATGCTCACACCTTGCCCACATCGGGATCTTGGTGTACATTTTGGTTAGAGTTGCTTTCAGCATCGTTTTGGTTTAGAGCTAACCTTAATGGATGCATGTTGATTGTAATTTGCAATTGAAAATTTGAAAAAATTTGGCTCAGAATATTTCATGAGTACCCTACTGTCCCACCATCCCCATCCCCAAAACGCCGTGGAACATAGGAAAAAAACCAAACTGTGGTAGAGGCAAAAACTATACGCCTATATTCAAAGTAGACAATTACCAAGTACATAATGATTTTTAGAACGCTGCGTTAAAACTGCAAATGTTACACAAAAATATTATTGCTTCTATATTTCATTCATTCAATACATTTGCATGTATATAGGATTTGCATATCCTATATTATAGGAAACCTCCTATAACAACTCCCTTACATAGATAATTATGTGACTAACAAATAAACAAACTGCTAAATAAACAAACAAACACTCACTATAATATAATATTAAGTTGTTTCTCAACAACTTAATATTAACGTACATAACTCTATTTTATTAAACATACTAATCATAACACCCATGTTAACACTAATTCCTAACACCCCCCCTTAGTGTGAGCATGGAGAGAAAGTACATCATATGAACTGGAAACAAAATCGTATGCCTATGCATACTTTTAGGTCTGCATCTGCTATCTGGATCTTGCAGCACGTGATCACCTACACACGAGAACTTATCTCGCTTTCACTTCCAATGAACTCATCACGGCAAACCACACTTCCAAGAAGTTTGACAATCAGAGGATCTATGTAGTCAACTGCTCTCCTATACAATTGTTTACAATATCAATGATGTCTACATTCTCCTCTTTTCAAACATAACACTTTCAACTGCAGTAAGCCCAACTCTTGTGGCTCATGATCTTGATTCAAAAGAAAGGCACCTCTCATCATCCTTTCATGGTTTTCACACAGGTTTACCACAAGCCTGGAAATGAACAAGAACACACTCATCTGTTCACCACACATGGTTTTCTAGATTACCACTAACCATTTCAAGATCCATGAACTGCATTACACTAGTGCTTTTGTTCAATACAATACATTACACTAAGAGGATACATAAGGAAATAACTCACACAAAAAAAAAAAATGAAACGAAATGCCACTAATACAAAAGGCAACCTCATCATTAGTGGCTAACGAGAGGTGCTATTGTCCTCCAACCTCCTGTGCCTCCATCCTCCAATAGATTTGCTACTTAGCAAATTCAAATATGAAGCTCAGTTTCAAAATGCCCCTCACAAGATGGATGTCACATACCAGCGATAGTGCATCCATTTACAATTAAGGCAATTTTATTTAACAAAATTTTTGACACTTTTGAATAATACTTTTAATATATTCACACCATTAAATGACTAATTGATTCTATAAAACCAATAAATAATACTGCCCCTTCCTTGTTTTAATACACATATTTTTAGAAACTAACTGTAATCTTTAAACAAATAAGAAATTTCTAAGCTATGGGGGATGGCACTCTTCTATAGTTGAAAAAATCACCTCTTTGTTATGGTCTGGCAATCACAAGAATGAATGTATATTCCTATGGAATCTGCAAGCATATAATTATAGAACACGAGTGTCCTCACTGTTTTACCATATGCAACAAATGAATCTCCAACCCAATCAGTTTATATTTACCAATGTACTCACATTCTGTACACTGTGATTTGAAATTTCCCGCCTCTATGTTTTGATTCTTTATGCGTTGTTGCAAATGTGAAAGAAGTTGTTGCAGATCTACACCACTGCAATAATCCTGTACAATTTGCAAATCCAAAAGAGCCGAAGTTCTTCCTATGCATATCCCGGTACATGCATTCACAAATATAACTCTAAAACTTGCAATTAATTTCAAGGCCAAATTGCCCTTCCTCTAAGCAAATCAATGGACAAAGGTGCAGGCATGTGGTGACTGGATTTGCAGCAAGAAAGTGTTATAGCAGTGGCCACAATATTTAACCATAGGAAATCAACATATGTAAATCACAATCTGGTGAAAGAAACTGGAATCACTAAATAAGAGCTGATTAAGCACACAAATAATATTATCTTTTCTCTAAAATCTTTCACCTGCTAAAATTCCTTGCTTCTTCTCACGCCAAACAAATATCAGTCAAAATTCTACCTCAAACAGCTCACTAAATACTATGAATATCTTCAAATAATTTATGGGTTTTGTTCCCCTCGTCACCAGCTTTCCAAAACACTTTGAATTTTTAAATTTCATTGAGAAATGAATGAGATATAACCATTTTACTGAGACTGCATTATACTGATATAAATTAAAAAAAAATGATTTTAAAATCAAAACCATATACCACTGCTCTTACCAACTCGCCTATGCATCAATTTGGTTCAAATAATATTCTTCATTATTCCATTGGCATTCAATCTTCGTTGAAGGAAGCTCCCAGCTCCATGGATTTTCACAAGCACGAAGATCATTATTACTCTAATACCATATTGATTTTTAGAATGCTACGTTACAACTGCAAATGTTACACAAAATATTATTGCTTCTATATTTCCTTTCATTCAATACATTTGCATATATATAGGATTTGCATATCCTATATTATAGGAAACCTCCTATAACAACTCCCTTACATAGATAATTACATGACTAACAAATAAACAAACTCCTAAACATATGACTTGTTAAAACAACTCAAAATACAAACAAACACTCACTATAAGATAATATTAAGTTGTTTCTCAACAACTTAATATTAACGTATATAACTCTATTTTATTAAACATACTAATCATAACACCCATGTGGACACTAATTACCAACAGTACAATAGATTGGTTGGATGAATGCTGCCCCTTGCTCCTTCATTGACAGATTCTATTGTTTTGGCCTAAGTTACCTGTTCCGGTTCCGGTTCGGGGGTTCGGTTCGCCAGTTCGGCTAAAAAAATTTTGGGTGGGGTTCGGTTCGTTTTGGGTTTGTTAGTACAAAAAACATGTAAAAATAAAAAAATATATATATGTGCAGCCTAGAAGCATGAATTAGGATTAGAATATCACATAACATCATATAAACAACAAAACCACCATAAACTTGAATGTCATTTAAAACATGCATGATAAATATTCATCGTTGATACTTGAATTGTGGTAGCTTGATAAACAGAGTCTATTGATGCCAGGGTTCAATTTGTATGATTTTGAAAAAAGAAGCCAACTGAGTAGAGTTATCAGCATTCTTCAGAAATCATAAGAATTTGTTTAGTACACTAGCCATTTTGATGTCTTCTTGCAATCTCAAACATTATTTTGTATCATTGTTACATCGGTCTTGAGACTAGTAGCTTAATATAGCTCCACAATACAACATCTGGTTTACCTGTGCAAAACAATTTTTGAAAAAAGAAAGTTGTCACAGTCCGCTTTCAATCCAACAAGCAAAAATGAAAGCTCAACCTCTTGGAATGAAAATGCTTGTTTGCAAAACAAATGAATAAGAATGAGGTAGTTAAGGTGTTTAGAGTGATTTAGAGGTCACTTTTAGGGTTCCCTTGGGCGTGGGTCAAAGTCAAACTCCATAAAACATTAAAAAAATGCTCAAAAAAACACTTTTTGGATGCCTAGGCATGTGGGTTCTGTCTTGGTTCGCTTGGGTTCTGTCTGGGTTCTGCCCGGGCGAACCAGACCCAAAAATGAAGGACCTTGGTCAAACCCACAGGCGAACCGAACTAGGACCCGAACCAGGAGCGAACTAGGACCAAAACCCGGGGTAAAATAGAAGAACCCGGTAACATAGGTTTTGGCCTTTCTATCACACTACTGCTGAAATTCTCTTTTCCTTTAATCAATACAACTTTGTTTTTTCCCCCAATGTGTACAAACATACTTCCAACTCCTATTTATAACGTTTGGAGTGCTCTCCCTCAGCCCAAAGAGAAACCCCTCAAAAACTAGAAGTCAAAAAGTCATCTGTTTGTTTCAAATTCTTGGCCTGTGTGTGCAATGATGAATTCGCCACTTCCAACAGAAATGAATACATTCTTGCCCAAGACAGTTGAATTTTCAACAACTATGGAAACCAGAAAATTTGCCAAAGAATAAAAAATACCTTTGTTCATTGACTGAAATTGTATGCAACCTAAAATGGTCACCTAGACTTTGGGCCCCATTTATTTAATTTGTCAACATCAACTTTCTGAATCAATGATTGTTGCATTTTCAAATCAAATTTCTTAATCAATTCATAACTATTTCAAATGTTTCAATTTTCCCTAAGGTTTGAATGCTTCATTAATTTTATTTAATCAAAAGAAATAAATCCCTTTTAATAAATAAAATAATGTTATTTAATTGAAGTTAATATTACTTAAATAAAATGATGCTATTTAATTAAATCTATTTTTAATTAAATAATTTTATTTTATTTTATTAATATTCATTTCTAAATTACATAATCTTATTTTATTTTATTAAAGAGATATTATCATCTTAAATTAAATTAAATTAATGAAATATCCTCTCAAGAATATCCTATGATGAAAAGAAGGGAAACAAATTAGTTAAAAGGGAAATAAACTAAAAAAGAATTCCAATCAAGATTTGTTTCTATTTTTCTATTTATCCCACATTGCTTCTGAATTTGCCTTCAATTCCACTTTTGCCTATAAAATGAGCCCTCTCATTCTCATTTAAGGGAATCACGAATTTTTACATCAGACTTATGCTACAAATTTTCTTGAGTTTTATCATTTGAGATTACATTAGTTTGATTTTATAAGCATCTTAGTTTTAGAGCATATAGTTTAATATTACATTTTAGCTTAATCTTCATAGTAGATTAATTTGCAAAATAATTCATTTATGGCATTGCATGTAGATTAAGTTTCATTTCAATAAATTAGTTTGGTTTATTACATTTTACAGCCATTTAGATTAGTTTTATTGTTGCATTGCAAGAACAGGATTCATGGAGATTGGCATTCTTGCTTCTCTTTGAATCTCTCTCTCGAGATTGTATTTGCAGGGTAACTGGGTTAATCTCGGCCACAATATCAAACTCTTCTCTGGATAGAGAGTTGTGAATTGATGGATGGTTTTTCTCAAGTACAATCGACGCTATAGCTCCCGAGGATCAAGAAAGACTCATTCACGTGCCTGGCATTATCGTTGGAATGTCATGCCCTTTGATTGAAAAAAATGCAAAAGAGCTACTTAACCAAAGAGCTATGACAACCATCTTCCATGACATGATGCATAAGAATATGGAAGATTATGTGGATGACACCCTGGCTAAGTCTAAGAGAAGAAGAACACATTTGGCTGATTTAGAAGTGATTCTAGATCGCATGGAACAATTTCAACTAAGATTAAACCCAAAAAAGTGTGCATTTGGTGTTACTTCTGGCAAATTATTGGGATTCATCATTTCAGCTAAAGGAATAGAAGTGGACCCTGAAAAGGTTCAAGCCATTATAAACATGCCACCTCCCAAAAATGTCAGCCAAATGAGGAGTCTTCAAGGGCGCCTTCAATCCATAAGGAGGTTTATTTCACAATTGGCAGATAGAGCACAACCTTTCAACAAAAATTTGCATAAAGGTGTTTAATGTGTCTAGAATGAGGATTGCCAAAAGAGCATGGATCAAATTAAAGAATACTTGGCAAATCCTCCCATTTTAATGCCTCCCATTCCAGGAAAACCTCTCATTTTATATGTCTCAGCTACTGAATCTTCACTGGGGGCATTGTTGACTCAATTAGATGAACAAGGGAAAGAAAGGGCCATATATTATATTAGTCGCACTCTTGTTTCTTATGAGGTTAATTACACTAGTATTGAAAAAGCTTGCCTCGCAGTAGTGTTTGCTTCTCAAAAATTGCGACACTATATGCTCGCGCACACCATACATCTCATAGCAAAAATTGATCCTCTCAAATACTTGCTTGGTAAAGCTGCTCTCACAGGTAGACTTGCTAAATGGATGATGATTCTTCAATTTGACATAGAGTATAGTTGAGCCAGCAATCAAAGGCTGCTTACGCGTGACACCCGCTAATTTCTATTCAAGATAATATGCCCATTCAAGTCAACTTCCATGACATCTTATGTACATGCATCAAAAGATCCCCGAAACTATTCTTTGATGGTTCCTCGCGATGCAAATGGTTCGAGCTGGTGTAAGTTGTTTGTTTCTCCTCATGGGTATACTATTCCCAATCTTACAAGTTACTCTTCCATGCACAAACAACATAGCCGAGTATGAGGCTTTGGACAAATGGACTTCAAAATGGCCATAGAGTGGAATATCACAGCACTACATATCTATGGGGATTTCTCAAATTTATCATCAACCAAGTCAATGAACAATACCAAACAAAGATGACAAGTTGGTACCTTACAAAAAAATGGTTGATTCATTGAGACGGGATTTTACTTTTGTCACCTTTCAGCAAATCCCTAGGGCTGAGAACAAAGCAGCTGATGCTATGGCCACCCTTGCTTCACTTCTTCAGTTAGAGGAACATGAGTCCAGATATGAATTCCTGGTGGAAGAGCTACGATATCCCATATTTGACTCACCTGAAAGCCATATCATTTGTACCCTTGTCAATCATGAATCCTCCCGCTATGGTGCTATTTACTCATATCTTCGTGATGGCATCATCCCCGATACATTTAACCGATCTGAAAGAAGAAACCTTTATCCAACGCTCTCTCGCCATTCCTCATCTCCTCGTGATTTGTATAGGAGGGGTCTAGATGGAACAATTTTTAGGTGCTTAGAAAAGGAGGAACTGATCAAGCGCTTAGTTGACATCCACTTAGGGCATATATGTGGAGGACATTCTAATGGTCTTTCCATGGCTAGAAGGTTAGTATGTGGTACTATTGGCCTAAAATGCATATAGATGCAAGAGCATTTGCTAAGTCTTGTGAAAATTTTTAGAAACATGGACACCTAATACATGCTCCAGGTAGGGAGCTAATTCCTTCTATATCTCACTGGCCATTTCAGCGATGGGCCTTTGACCTTGTTGGGAAGATTCATCCCAACTCATCAGGTGGGCATAAGTTCATTATCACTGCTACTGACTACTTCACAAAATGGGTAGAGGCTGTTCCACTTTCTATTGCCTCAGGCAAGACAATGTCTTTATTTATTTTAAACCATATCATCTGTCGATATGGAGTGCCATCTGAGATCATCACTGACAATGGAGGTCAGTTCAAAAACAAGGACCTTAAAGAACTCTGCCAAAGATTCAAAATAAAGTAACATTGGTCCTCCATTTACTTCCCACAAGGAAATGGTCAGGCAGAGGCTTCAAACAAAACCATTCTCAAGATTTTGCACAGAACAGTTCATAAGAATGGTAGAGATTGGCACCTATAGATAAATCCAGCCCTATGGGCCTATAGAACGAGTATTCGTGATCTAACCGGGCTACCTTTTTCCCCCTTTACATACGGGCGCCGGCTGTTACCTTTTAGAGGTTGAGATTCCATCACTTCGCCCTCTCAAAGGTCTAGTTACAGATGAAGACTATCGCTGCCATGAGATTGCAAGAATTGAACTTGATGAGAAGCGTAAAGCATCATTTGACCATATGAGGGTCTATCAAAAGCTGATGTCCAAAGCCTTCAACAAAAAGGTTCGCCCTAGAGAATTCCAAGTAGGAGATCTTATCCTGCGAGAGAATCCTAAGAACCAACAGAATCGGTGAACGAAGGAAAATTCTTAACTCCACTGGTTTTGACCTCTACATCATCACGCTAGCCTTTTGGCAATGTGTCTATCTACTATCTATCAAGAGGGGAGCAGCCCCGAGCCTATCAATGTTTTGCACCAAGAGTTCTATTCTTGATGCTCGCTCGCCCGGGGCATCCTTTGTATAAATTATGACTCAAAAAGTTCCAAAAAAATTGATATATGCATCCCTAAAAAAAAGTTCCAAAAAAATTGATATATGGGTAATTTTAAAAATTACAAAAAAAAAAAATTGATATATTGTCAAAATCCAAAAATCAAATATGATGTTCGAAAAAAATACAAAAAAATGAAAATACAAAAAAAAATATAAAAAATTAAAAAAAAAGAAGAAGAAAAAAGTGCCTTGGTGAAAACCTGGAAACAGGCGCCTTGGTAGCAAAAAATACAAAATATATATATATATATATATAAAAAGTCCTAAAAAAAAATTATTCCAAGTGGTGAAAACCTGGAAACAGGCGCTACTTGAGGCCTTTGCATCCCTATTTCTTAGCATGCATCCTCGACACTTAGCCTTTCTCCATCATGCCTTGTCCTTATTGCCTTGGTTTGGAATTGGTCTTTGTCTTTGTCTAGGGCATCACTGTTAGTTTCGGTCTCTGGATATGCTTGTCTTTAGACACCGTGCTGGAACGTGCTTTTCAACACTAACCCAATCGTTTTTCAACACAACCGACATCGCGGTGTTTTTCTACCACTTATCACTTGGTCTTATTCCAGTTCGTCATGTGATCTTACTCTTACTTTTGCAAGATCTCGATCCTTATCCTCGGAACTCAGTATCAGTTTACACACTTAAATTTTTTTAATTGCAACACTTAATGCTTGAGATATTCCATGATCTTTTCTTTGTGTGCTGACTAATATTGATTTTCGTTGAGTGTCCTTGTCTAATAAGTCTCTCTGTGATGCATAGCTAGAGGACTTGGGGCATGGGGCATGTTTTTATTTGCTTTCTGCTTGTGGGTGTTGTCTTGAACCTCTTTAGTGTCTCTTGTTGTCTCCTTGACACACTTAAGAGATTTATGGCATCATCCTTGAATGTTTTTGCACAACCATTCTCATGGTAATCCTGGCATTTATGTCTTGATGCGAGCATGGTTTTGCTACATTAAATTGGGTAAGCTAACATTGTAGTCATCTTGACCTTCATGTCTTTGATGCTCATGTTAGAATCTTTCCATATTCCAAGCTGATATAAATCACATTCATATCTTCATATTATGCTTAGTGACTAGTGATGATTGTGTGATTGTCCTGATGTCCCAGAATAATGGCCCAATGATGAAAATAAGTTCTCTACATTCTCTAATGAATGATGAACACAATAAAAACCTATAAGCGCCCTATTGTAAGTACACCTTGCATCTTCATGTAGCTTCGCATTATTTTGACTTCATGTTAATTTGCACTTTTAGGCCGTGACAAGGCTCTTTGGGAGAGGGTTTCCTTCATCTTTCTTGTGGATTTTTCATCAACTGTGATCACGTTCTTCATTTCCTTATCTTCTTTCGTGATCTCAATCTAAATTCCCTATCTTAAACAGTTGATTGATTTTGATGCATCCTCTTTATTGAGGCATATTCTCTTCCTTCTCTCCATTTCTTTCCATTTCTTCCAAACTTTTATCTTCCATTCGATTTCACCCCACTTCTTTTCTTCTAATTCAACCTTAGGACATAATTTTCTTGCTGATCTACCTGGGTTCTGTGATTCTTATATTTTTCATCTTTAAGAACAAGAACCTTATCTTTTGTTCTGATTTTGATCAAATTTTTCAATTTATTATTTCTCCTCTATCTCATTTCAATTTCATCAATGAGGCGCATCTATCAAACTTCAATCCTTGATTCAATCCTTATCAATTTATCAATTGCTTCTCTTGGGGCAACTCCTTACTTTGAGATTCTTATCTCTCACTCTTGATGTGATCCCTAATCAATTTCATGTTCAAAGGCCTTTGTTTATATGCACGCTTGTCCGCATGTGATCCCTAGGTCGAATTCTCACATTTCCTCCTGAGTTGTTTTGTGATCCCAAATCGTGATCTCATTATTGTAATCTCTTATTCTTGATCGCATGAATTCTAGTCGACCTCACATTAGTCAAAGAGGGGCAAATGTATGCAATCTAAAATGGTCACCTAGACTTTGGGCCCCATTTATTTAATTTGTCAACATCAACTTTCTGAATCAATGATTGTTGCATTTTCAAATCAAATTTTCTTAATCAATTCATAACTATTTCAAATGTTTCAATTTTCCCTAAGGTTTGAATGCTTCATTAATTTTATTTAATCAAGTTAAATAAATCCTTTAATAAATAAAATAATGTTATTTAATTGAAGACATACTTAAATAAGGACGATGCTATTTTAATTAAATTCCATTTTAATTAAATAATTTTATTTTATTTTATTAATATTCATTTATAAATTACATAATCTTATTTTTATTTTATTAAAAGAGATATTATCATCTTAAATTAAATTAAATAAATGAAATATCCTCTCAAGAATATCCTGTGATGAAAAGAAGGGAAACAAATCAGTTAAAAGGGAAATAAACTAAAAAAGAATTCCAATCAAGATTTGTTTCTATTTTTCTATTTATCCCACATTGCTTCTGAATTTGACTTCAATTCCACTTTTGCCTATAAAATGAGCCCTCTCATTCTCATTTAAGGGAATCACTTAATTTTTATTGACGTGAATTTACGCTACAAATTTTCTTGGAGCTTTTATCATTTGAGACATAACATTGCTTGATCTTTTATAAAGATCTTAGCTTTTGAAGATATACTTTAATATTACATTTTAAATTAATCTTCTTCATAGTAGATTAATTTGTAAAATAATTCATTTATGGTATCAGACATGTATTGCTTCATTTCAATAAATTAGTTGGTTTATTACATTTTACAGCCATTTAGATTAGTTTTCATTGTTGCATTGCAAGAACAGGATTCATGGAGATTGGCATTCTTGCTTCTCCTCTTTGAATCTCTCGCTCCTGCAGTATTTGCGTGGGTAATGTGTTAATCTGAGGGCCACAATATCAATCCCTGCTCTTCTCGGATAGAGAGCTGTGAATTGATTTGCAAGGACTCATTATTGAGTATCCTTGCATGCAAGGATTCACAGAAGTATAACATATTTTCAGTTATACAGAAATCAATTTTTCAGAGTTTCATTTTACTACTCTAATAAAATATGTCTTTGTATACATTCTTATTACATCTTTCATGATCCTTACAGATTATATCTAGATATATGATATTACGATGTAAATGGGTTATGATTCTATGAAGTAGCCTACAAAACTTTTTTAATGTGTCAAATGAGTAACTAGTAAAATAAGTTATATATTCAGACATTAGTAGGCCTAATACATTTTAGGTGGGCTTAAGGGCTTACCCAAACACTAGCCTTATTAGATAAGAGGCTATAAATCAAGACATCTATTAATGTAAAGAATCATAGAAAGACACTGAATTGTATTAGAGCTCTGAGAACAAAGATATTTGGAGTGGCTCCTACCTTAAGGAGTATTGTTTGGTGTTGCCCTGCCTCAAGGGCATTCTTATACCAAGGTGTATAGAATATTAAGGCTTATTGGCACCCATCATATATCTTGTGTTGTCTGATATATTCTGTTATGTAATATTTTGGCATATTTTCTATTATAAGAAATTTGGATCTTATCAGACTTTTCAGTACCAGATTTGGGTATGGATTATAGCCGGATATGGAAACTTAAGCAGTGGCAGTGATGACAACAGTGCAAGTGCCAGCCTTTCTTTTGGATGATTAACTTGGGAGGATGTTGGGATAATTACTCATTCCGTATGGACAGTCGGTACATTAGTGAATTAAAAACAAAAATTAAGAGACATGATTGTCATGTACATGAAGTTATAAAGTAAAAAGTTGTGTACATCACATAAAAAGAGTAGATTAATGATTGTAAGAAGTTTCAATGTCATCAATTATTTGTGAATGCTTAATCATGGTTTGTGAATGGAAAAATACAAGTTCTCAGTTCAAGTCTTTCTCATTTTGCATTGTGCTTGCATTGTTTTTCATTTTCCCATTCTGTTGTGATCATGGATATTATGCTCTCATTTCCAATATTTTATTAGAATACAGTGACAAATATAAAGCCAAAGACCATCAGTTTCAGAAAATTGCAATTCTAAAATGTGGACAAGTAACAAATTATAAACTAACCTTCCAAATGCATAGCTTATGTAACATACATTTGTAGGAAGTGAAGGGGGGAAATCTCCGGTGATATACTAAAGAGTATTTTACTCAACAGGCAAAAGATATCAAGAGTAAAGCAATGCCAGCCTAAAAGGCACAATAAACTCTAAAAACAATAGAATTCAAGAAAAACCCCACCTTGTACAAAGGATTGTTAGAAAAAGTTCATTTATGAAACCATGCACGGAAAACATAAGACTGCTTGCTTTCAATGTTTATAGAGAATTATAAAAAGAATATTTACAAAGGAGAAAAAAATTATAGAACCTAATTTTTTACAACTCAAACAGAAGGATAACAACTTCTAAAAGTTTGTACATGACCCTTATTTGATTTTCTTTAGCACAACAAGAAGCAGAGAAGCTACATGGCACACTCTTTACCTCACCACCATCCGTCAAGTAACCACCTATTTGACTAAATTCTTTTTTGTATATATGCATCAGCAAGTTGATTGCGCCCTGCCAGAATAGTTGGAATTAGTCTGAAAACAATAAAATTGATTGACACACAGCTTAGAATTGAGTGATGTTGATTCTTCCATGCTATAGTTTTTAAGAATAACACAAGTCAGTCTCTTTTTTAGATGATGCGGATAACTATGATGTGTACAATGTAGATGAGACTCAAAGGTATTTATAAAAGATTAAAGATCATTCCAGTCACAAGGGTACAATGATAAGGAAATAATCATAATGCTTCTATAACAGTGGTAAGGGTTAAAGAAATTGAGTATTTTCTTGAAAGTTTTCATATAAAAAATGCAATAGGAATGCACAGTGCATCAAATACAAACCTCACGAATTTCTAATGTAGGCATGTGTGGGAGAAAATCATTTCCCACAAAGAAACACATGAAAACAAAATCATCCACCAGCCGCTCAAAGTCTACCTCGAATGGAGGGTTTGGTATCTTTAGGTCATACTCTAAGTACTCCCGCAAGGTCCAGATGTTGAGGAACTGTTAAAATACAAAAGAATCAGATACCAGTTTCCACTCAACCAATTTCTACTCAACATCAGGCCATCTGACAAATAAAAGTTGAGTTAAAGAATTTTAAGACCAATAATCATATGGACTGCACTGCCTATACCATCAATAAGTTAGGATGACTAACATGTTTAAAAAAATAATGTATAAATTGACACAAATTCTAAAGCTATGCACAAAAATATCTACTCTGTAATTAAAATAAAAAAGAAACAAGATCTAACATTTCAAAGCTTTTCAAACACTGTGTATGCATACCTAGCCCTTAAACATAAATAATACAACAAAGAAATTTAGCTTTTCAAACTTTTCCAAAACCTGATAGGGCAATTTAGGAATGGAACTTTTCTCAGTGCCATCTTCAGCCAATTCTCCTGGTTTTGGATTTGGCATTCCCTCACATTCAGCTGCAAAATGTCCAATTTGACCACAAAGGAAGCATTTATCTTGCTGACCAGGAAAAGTGACAACCTACATCACCAGAGTTATACAATCATACAAGGTTATCCATATATTAATCTTAACCATACAAAGACAGAACTTTACAGTGCATGTGTTACCAAATAAACAACAAACCCTGACCTCTCTTAGAATCGAAAAGTGGATTTCATGAGTTGCCAATGCCAGCATGATTAAATCTGCATCCTATAGTTTCAACAAGTGTGCATACCCATCAAAATCAAACCCAAATTATATACAAGTCAAATCAAGATACATCAATATAAAGAAGAGATCAAGCAATTATCTTGGAATTAGTTCATGTTCACTTCAAGGACAGGGCACTTACTAATCCATATAAACAGTGCCTTGTATTTGGATTAAATTGAGGAAGATTTCTTTGGAGACGAATATAAGACATGACTTTGTGTTCTCCTTCACCAGGAACATTTGCATCGGAAAGTATAACCTTCAGGTTAAAATGCAAAACAATATTTCAACACAAAACTTAGAGGTTCGGTATGATTGAAAATAGTAAGAGCAATGTAGGTGTGACCAGCAACATCTCTGTATCAGTTTTAAAGGCTGAACAAAAAACCAGGAATTAACGATCCCAACTTCAATCAAAGACAAAATTTTATCCTACAAGCATGTGGTCTTATAACAATACAGTCATTGAAAAAGAACAGAAATCGTGCCTTTGTATTTTTCCATCCAGAGTCATGGTTTAGTCTTAGATGTATGTAGTACTGAAGAGCAATAGATAGTGTTGCCATAAATTCTGTCCCAGGGGTAATCACATTTGAGTCACTGGTTTCTGACTTCTTTTTTGAGGCCAGAACTTTACCTTCAGCCTCAAACTCTTTTCTCAAACTTTCTTCTTCTGCAGCCTGGCAAGCCCACTACATCAATTAGAAACACTGACTTTGTGATCAAAAGCTGGCTAGAGTTTCTCTTCAAAGGAGCTCCTGTCCTACAAACCAAGCCAATTTTCCAAAGCCTAGACAAACTTACTGCTTTGGCTGCATCTTTTGCAGCCTTAAAACGCCGTGAACGTTGTTGATTCATCTTAGCCCTCGGCGCAACACCATCTGTAGTTCACAAGGATGTTACTTAATATTGATCAGGTTTCAATATTCAAATGAAGAGAGACATGGGGAGAGAAGGAGGGGGTTATAAAGAGATTTTGGAACATTGTAAAACTATAATATGAATCTGAATAAAATCATAGAAGGATGAGACTTAAATCAGCATATCAATTGATGTTAAAGATGCACAACATTAAGCAACAAAACAGAAGTTGTTTGAACTTCATATCCAATTATAATACAAACCAAAATATAAACAATGATTCTCTCTACTCAAATAGTCAATGCACAATGCTTAAGTAATTAACTCACCAATCGCCATATACATAAGCTTCCTTGGCCTCACAATAAAAAAGATACGATCTATGTAATCAAATATGTTCTTGAAGACCTCATCATATGAGGATGGTGCAGGCTGCCATTAACACAGACGAAATGAAAAAGTGTTCATTATGTTTTAAAAGTCAGAGAAATCTGGAAAAATGAAAATGCTAATGACCACTGAAATACATTTCCTTAAAGAATAAGCTGATAACCTGAACTCAAGATTGATTAAGGCCTTACTCCGCCATAAACAGATGCACCCCAAAACTTGAATTTGAAAAATTACACATAAAAGAAAAAAAACTCCAAACGTAGCAACAGATTTATCACTCTTTGGTGATCACAAAATATGACAGTTGATGATGCCATGGCCGCCAAAATGCTTATTTTGATAGAGTAACATGATAAGCCGAGCTCTGAGGTTATTGATGCTTTATTTCACCACACAGAGAAGCATCCACAACTTACATCTGAATAATTAGTGTGTATGAAAGAAACAACTTAATACAGTATTCTGCTCAGCACCAGATTAAACCAAAATTTCAGTTCAATTGCCACATTGAAATGTGAGTTACAACACGCAAGAGAATAAACTACCACCAAGCATTAACCAAAAATCTACTACAGAATGTGTACTTAATGAAAGCTCTGCAAAAGAACTTTACTTCCTAGCATCTAAAAAGCGGCCGTATTAGTATCCACACAGATTAACCGGTTGCTTCTTGTTATGTTCATTCATTATTGCAGTTTTATAACCACCATGACTCATTTTCCAGAGCTAGGTCAGAAGTACACATCAAACCCCATGTTCTTCTCAACCATGATATGCTTGTCAGTCCAACTGCAGTTTTAAGTTTTTATACATTATCATAGTTGCTCTCTCATTTCAAAATGACAGGATGGAACCAAAGCTTTGAATATCCAATAATTATATTTTTTGCCCCCCCGGGCTAAATTCACGAGAAAAAAGTGAAAACTTAGTAAAGATGCTCCAATAGAGTCCTTAACAATACTACTTCTAGCATCAAGTGACCGAACCCTTTGGATATTAAATTAAATGGTCAAATTCAAGTCACAAGACCTACAACTTCAAAGTGCTTTCAGTTAAAAATTAGGATGACAATTCTTTGGTTTTTTCTAAGCTTGCATAGCGAAAAAAAATGTTGGGCATGGAATGTACTACATTTATAATAAGTGTGAGTCAAAGAAAGCATATAAGACACTACGTACATCAAAAGCTTTACCAAGCATGACTTTGACATACAATTTCCCAGGTTGATGGGTAACCATAGTTCTCTCTGGTACTACCATCACTTAGAGTTGCCAGTGTGCTTCATTGATCCCCTTGCCTTGTGATTATTACCACCGTACACAAGTAAAAGGTTACAGAACAAGTAACTGTTCATGGACGATAGTCATAAAGTAATAACTGGAGAACTAAAATATTCCACTTCGAGGAAAATCTCAAAAATATAAAATACACAATTATTTTGTTACTGCTTTTAGTTCATTGCTTTTTTTTGCAAACACTTCGATCCCTCTATAGATAGCATGCAGATTTGAAAAAAATTGTTTGATTTTGTAAATCCAAGTGGTTGTGTAAAATTGTTGAGAAGA
>VDFB02329327.1:2500-66717 GCA_007258455.2 Sequoia sempervirens | reverse complement strand
TGGTGGAACAAAGGATAGAGTGTTCTTGTCAATGAGCAAACAACGGTGGAGTTCTCCATTGGAGGGTACAAGGATAAGTTGATTTGTGATGTGTTACCCATGGATGCATGCCATCTTCTATTGAGTAGACCATGGCAGTATGACAGAGGTGCCATCCATGATGGAAAGGAAAATACTATCTCATTCAAAAAGGATGGAAAGACATTCAAGTTGTAGTCACTGTCAGATGAGGAAGAAGGATAGTCAAAGACCCCTAGTGTCTTATTAAGCAGTGGAAAGGAGTTCCTTAACACTCTACATCAAGGAGGTGAAGGATATGTGGTTATGGTGCAACCCAAGGAAGAAGACAAAGCAATGAAAAAAGTCATACCCGGAGCAGTCCAGAAGTTGCTTGAGAAGTATAAGGACATAGTGAGTGATGGTACACCAACAACCTTACCTCCAAAGAGAGCCATTAGCCATTAGATTGACTTCATACCAGGAGCTTCATTTCCAAACAAAGCAGCTTACAAGCTTACACTGGATCAAAACCTAGAGGTAGCTAGACAAGTGTAGGAGTTGTTGGATCAAGGATTAATTAGGAAGAGCATCAGCCCATGTGCAGTACCAGTGGTCTTAGCATCCAAGAAAGGTGGTAAGTGGAGGTTATGCACTAATTCTAGATCTATAAATAGAATCACAATCAGGTATAGGTTTCTTATTCCTAGGATTGAGGACTTGATGGATTGTCTTGGAGGAGCTCAGTACTACACCAAGTTGGATCTCAAAAGTGGATACCACCAGATCAGAATCAAGGATGGATATGAGTGGAAGACAGCCTTTAAGACAACTAATGGGTTGTATGAGTGGAGAGTTATGCCATTTGGCCTCTCTAATGCCCCTAGCACATTCATGAGGCTCATGAATGAAGTGCTCAAAGACTTTGTAGGGACATTTTTGGTGGTATATCTTGATGATATACTCATCTTTAGCAAGAAAACATAAGAACATCTAAACCATGTGAAGATGGTACTTAAAAGGTTGCAAGAGGAGAAGTTAGCCATCAACCTAGAGAAATGTGAGTTCTTTAAATAGGAGCTTGTGTATTTGGGGTTTTTATTATCCCAAGGATCATTGAAGATGGATCCAAGCAAGGTGGAAGCTATCCTAAACTGGCCTACACCAACCATCGGGACAGAGGTAAGAAATTTTCATGGATTGGCTTAGTTTTATAGGAAGTTTATAAGAAACTTTAGTGGCATATGTGTAACAGTCCTAGATACAATCAAAGGTGGCTTAAAGACTAAGTTAAAGTGGACTCAGGAAGCTGAGAAAGGTTTTGTGAAACTAAAACAAGAAGTGGCAACTCAACCTATTCTTTTATTACCTAGTTTTGAAAAGTTGTTTATTGTGGAATGTGATGCTAGTTGAATTTTAGTAGGAGTGCTAAGCCAAGAAGGTAGGCCTATAGCTTTCTTTAGTGAAAATCTTAATGAAGCTAAGAAAAAGTATTCTACCTATGACCTAGAACTCTATGCTCTAGTACAATCACTTAGGAAGTGGAGGCATTATCTCCTACCTAAAGATTTTGTAGTGTTTACTGACAATCAAGCACTTAGCTACATCAACACTCAAGAGAAATTGAGCAATAGACATTTGAAGTGGATGGAGTATCTTCAAGCTTTCACTTTCACCATCAAGCACAACAAGGGATAGTTGAACAAGGTGGCAAATGCACTAAGTAGGAGGTTGCTGACAATGCAAGAGATACAAGTAAAGAGCATTGGAATAAAGAGTTTCAAGGATCTCTATGGGGAAGATGAAGACTTCTCAGAAGCATAAAAGGTATGTTCTGACTTTGAGAATCACTTTCATAGTCAATACTCGGAGTATACATTGAAAATTGGATTGTTATTCAAGGGAAATCAGTTGTGTGTTCCAAGAGGATCAACGAGAGAGAATCTCATCCAGGAGAAGCACAATGGTAGTTTTAGTGGTCATTTTGGCATCAACAAGACAATGGAACTAGTGCAAAGGTTCTACTATTAGCCCAAGTTGCCAAGGGATGTCAGGAGGTATGTGGAGCAGTGTGTATTTTGTATGAAAGCCAAAGGGGGAGCTAGTAATGTAGGTTTGTATCAACCTCTACCCATTCCCAACAGACCATGGGAGTGTGTTAGCATGGATTTTGTTGTAGGACTCCCTAAGACTAAGACAGGGTTTGATAGTGTCTATGTGGTGGTAGATAGATTCAACAAGATGAGTCACATTATCCCTTGCAAGACCACACATGATGCTAGCTACATTGCTCACCTTTTCTTCAAGGAAATTGTAAGGATCCATGGATTTCCCTTGAGCATTGTATCGGACAGCGATGTGAAGTTCATGAGTCATTTTTGGAAGACTCTATGGAGTAGATTAGGTACCAACCTATCTTTTGGGTCAACTTACCATCCTCAGACCGATGGGAAAATGTAGGTGGTTAATAGGGTGTTAGGTAACCTTCTAATATTCCTAACCAAAGAGTATGGTTATACATGGGACTTGGTCATATCACAGGCTGAGTATGCATACAATGACAGTGTGAACAGGACTACAGGGAAGAGTCCTTTTGAAATAGTGTATGGAATGCACCCAAGAGGAGTGTGTGAACTTAGAGATCTAGGAGATATGGAGCATAGGAGTGGACATGCAGAGGATTTCTCTCAGACCATTAAGGAGATTCAGGAGCAAGTGAAGAAGACAGTCACCGAGGCTACTCAAAAGTTGAAAGAGAAGGTGGATTTATCTAGAAAGGATCTACAATTTGTAGTAGGAGACTATGTTATGGTCCACCTCAATAAATCTAGGTTGCAAAAGGGGATATCAACCAAATTTTAGATGAAAAGAGTGGGACCATGTAAGGTATTTGCCAAATATGGGAAGAATTCCTACAAGGTGGAATTACCTGCAGATTTAGGCATCTCTCCAGTGTTCAATGTAGCTAATCTGATCAAATATAAGGGAACAGTCACTAACATGGATTAGAACAACAGAGATATCTTCAAGGATGTGAGCAACATAGCCTTACCTACTCATAAGCTACAAGCAGAGAGAATCTTGGAGTCAAGGGTGAAGAAGTCTACCTAGCATAAGGAATACTTGGAACACCTCATCAAATGGAGGGGCAAACCAGACTCAGAGGCTACATGGGTGGATGAAGCTTAGTTTAAGAAGTGGGGCATTGATGTGTCATTAATCTCTCCTCACATTCCTTAGTGTTTGTGCAGAGAGGGGGAGAATGGTGCAGGAGCACCTAGGAAACACTAGGCAGTTACACTAGGCAATTAGGAAATCTAGGATGAATTTTTGTTTCTGATGTGGTACCATGAAGGTCATGTTGACCATTGAGTAGAGGAGATATCTTAGGGATATGTTTGATCTCTAGGATAGAAATTGAGGAAGGGTGGATGAGTTTAGAAACTCATTTTACTTAGTTTACTAGAAATTGGCAAAAGTTGCAAAATGGTGCATTTTGCAACTTTGCCACAATGTAACTAACATGTCCGACCAAGGGGAGGAATAACTACTTTTTTTGACCTATATAGGGTGTGCCTCGACCTGAGAGCGAGGTTGGAAGCATTTTACTTTGATTGGAGCTTTTGAAGTCAAGAAAAGACAGTGGTGTTTTAGTGTGAATTTCTGGTTTTATCTCAAAGTAGAGCTTTAATGGATTGAAATTGTTATTGTAATGTACGTAGAATGTAGTGTGATAGTTTTTCAAGTATTTTGTGCCAATAGTTAGTTCCTTTATTCAATTTCAAGCACTGTTTGTAAATAATTTTGATTCCACACTGTTGCTAGTTTGAACTAGGCAGTTTTGAGAAAATGGAGTGTTAGTACACTTTCCCACCATACAAATTGTATGGCCCTTTGGGAGTAGTGACTAGACTCCATGGTTGTAAATATTCTAGAGTTTAGGGCTTTAAAAAAGACATGAGCTATGGTGGAAGTCTTGCCCT
Organism: Sequoia sempervirens; assembly: GCA_007258455.2. Lineage (NCBI taxonomy): Eukaryota > Viridiplantae > Streptophyta > Pinopsida > Cupressales > Cupressaceae > Sequoia > Sequoia sempervirens. The sequence goes on along the minus strand of VDFB02329327.1, from coordinate 62,737 downwards.
AGGTGAGCTAGGAAGAGTCTTGCTAGGGAAGATAGAAAGTGCAGAGCACTTGAGTTGCAGGGGTGTCTATTTCCAGACAAATCATAGAGTGGAGAGGGAAGGTAAGTGTTTTTCCTAGATACATCATGAAGAAGGAAGCTCCATTAATTCAATTGATGTGAAAAGAATTTAACAGTTTGAAAGAAGCCAAGAAAGGGCTAAAAAGACCTACTTTTACCCATTTTCAAATTAGGGTGTTGTACAGACAGTGAAGACCTAAGACCTCAAAAATATTTGAGAGGTGGGAAAATGAACTAGAAATCTCAAGAAAATATTGGGATGTTCTTTAGAAATATTTGAGAACAAACCTATTTTCTCGGAGAAAGAGGCTTAATTGGGGCTCCTAGGGCTACTAGCCCTTTTTTTTAGGTCTAAGAGAGGGTTTGGTGAAAGTGACCTGCAGATGGAGCTAGTTTGACCCCTAATACCTTTAATGGAATGGATTGATGTTGTGAGAAGCACCTCCACACCCCTACAAAGCTAAGTTCAAGGTTTGGAGTAGAATAGCCTTTAGGGTGGATTAAGGGCTAAGGAAGAGTTGGGAACATTGCACCAAGATTGACTTGGTAGGTTGATTTGTGATGGTAGTGGGGTTGGAAAAGAGAACCAGGGGAACCTAACCAAGAAGAAGGTCCTATAGGTTAAGGTGGTGAAGAAAGAAACCAAGGAGGTCTTGCAAGCAAGACCTAGAGCAGGAATTAGTGATTGATTCCTCCAACCTCCCTATCATGATGTCTTGTGGTGGAGAGTCCAAGTCAATGGGGACTTGGGACTATTGTGATGGTGGTGAAGTAGGTGGCTCTATCTCTATCACATGAAATTTATTTGTTGTTGCTACTTCCATCATGGGCTCTGTATCTAGGGTGATTATCTCAATCACTGGCTTGGCTGCAGTAGTTTCTATTGTCTAAGGAATGTTTGTGGTTTTCTCCACATATAACTCCTACAGTCTTCCCATCATGTGTCCAGACATCCACATCCCTTTGAGAGGATTGCTCCACTACTTTTGTCTAGGATTTTTCCTTAAAGTGGATGGTAGTGTAGATTGAATCGATGGCGGCTCTATTCGAGGAAGTACTACCTTTCTTGTCTTCGTGTTGTCTAGGTAGACTTGACTATTTCTGAAAACTCTACTCGTTCTCTCCTTTATAGATGTATTTTCTTTCGCATACCAATGCACTCTCTAAGTGGTTGTGATTCCACTTGATTCACGAAGAATGAGGGGAGAATGAATTTCCCTTCATCTCCAGATAGACCCTCAATGTCTTCTAACATAAAGTCAACAATTTGTGAGAACCTGAAACAACTATAGTTCCTTCTTCGTACATAAAACTCATCATCATAGTTGACCCAATAATCTTCCATAGAAGATTCATGCAATGAGCATTGCTCAAGATGTGATGCATAAAAGCCTCTTCGATCATACAACCTTCTCTTAATGAGGTATTTGAGATTGATTCTCACCATCTCTTGGCACATCAATTTGGCATCAGTCATTGCTTTACATATATAGAGTGCCATCTGGATGGGAAAGCTTGCAGTTGGCTTCTTCTTCAGGTGTAAGTGAGTGTGAACTTCAAACAACTGTCATAGGAATTCCATAAAGACTACCCTATCTAAAGGGTAGCATGGCATCATAGCGAGGTGACCATTGTATCCAAACATGCATATGTAGGTGAAGGTGGGGAATTGGATAAACCAATATACCCTGTCCACCATTGTCTCCTTGGTTGTTGGTGATATACGCACATGCATTTATGTTCGTCCAGTCATGGAACCTATGAGCTTCTAGAAACCTGGTAATTTTTGGGGGGAGTGTGTCACTAATCAAGGTGGCCCAGTCGTAATGCTCTCTTCTGTTGATAATCTTGGAAATGATGTAGAAAATATACAACTAAAACTGATTGTCCTCTAGTGATCTTATTGAGTAGAGTGATCAACACTACATACTCGTCTCGAAATTCTCCTCATCAAACCAATTTGGGCAAGTTGGCCTTTTTCACTTTTAACCATTGTTCTTCCATTTTCTAAAAACACCTATCCTTTAATGCTTTGAATTCCTTTTCACATTCTTTCACTTATATGACCACATTGGTCAGGCATGGTGGAATAGAAAAACATTTTTCAATGTCCTTTGGTTTAAGACTGCAGATCACCCTCCCATCCACTGATCAGATTTCTCTCATGGTAGGATTGTAATGCTTAATGTAAGAAATTATAATCCCCACCTTTTGTAATGTGATGGGGATTCATACGGCCTGAAGCAACCTTGATTCTTCTATCTTTTGTAGCATGATTTGATTCATGACCTCCAAATCTTCTGAATCAACCACTGGGTTTACCTGATGCAAGTATGTGTCATTTTTTTTCAGGAAATCATGATACAAGGCCATTTTGGTCTTGTATTGTACTTGGGAGTACTGCAACCTAAAAAACTTAAAGATCAACTATGCACATGACCTTGTTCTGAAAATTTCCAAAAACCCCTAAAAATAGCGCCTACCAAGAAGTATTTTTCCAAAAAAAATCTTGCACTTGGGTTTTGTTCATGCTTCAACATTGAACAAACCTAGTTCCTCAAATTTTTAATTATGAGAAATTTTTGGAAAAACCCCTAAAAATAAGGGTAGCAAGTTTTTTGTTTCTAGAAAATTTGAAGAGATGGGTTTTACTCAAAAATTATGTTGATCATACCCAGTTGGTTAGATCTGTGCTAGCCTACTATTTTCTATGACATGCAAGAAATTTAAGACAGAATAGAGGAAGTAGATAAGAGGGAGATTGGAAGTTATTAGCTGCCCTCTTGGAAAAATCTACCTTTGGATTCAACCCCTAAGAAATTATGCTTTTGTGCCACTGATCTTCGAAAAATAACGAACGGTCAAAAACCTCCTTTAGATCTTGAAAACACGCCTTGGAGAGAAAATTGTTGTCTTGATCTTCACCCTACAAAAGAAATAATGAAATGGGATGCCTAGAGTTGGTTTATAATGATTCAAGTCTAAATCCTTCAAGTTTGGGTGCCAACTCATGATTGAAGCCTGATTTAGCCTGATCTGGAGTTCTAAAAGTTGATTTCCACTAATTGTGGGATGATTTGGCCAAGTTTGCCTCCAAAATATCTTAACTCAAGTCAACAAATTCATCTTTGACCTTTTAGGTGTCCTTTTTTGAGTTTGAACACTTTTTCCATTATTTTTTAGGCTAATGTCTTTGTTTGATCCTTGCTCCTGGTCATTCAGTCGATCCTTAGCAACTATTGATGGATCTATTGTTGAGATGAAACTACTCTGAAGAGGTATGCGTGGGAGCTATCTAGCCAAAAACCTAAGTTTGAGGCTCCAAATTCAAGGGAACCTTTCTTCAACAGGGGCACTTTTTGCCTCAAACTTAACCAATTTCTTGATTGTTCTTTGTTTTCACCATTTAGACCCTTTGTGCTTTGATCTGATATCACTGTTGACTAACAAGTCTGATGATCTTGCTTGACGATGCGTTAGATAACCATTTCAATCCTAGAAAGGATGACTAGTTACATAGTCCCTGAAAGTCAGTTTCATTCCTTCAAAAGCATGGGTGCCTTTTCTTAGCAAGGGTACCTTTGAATTTTGACTTGTAATTTTTCATGTCGTAAACTGCCTCAGTTTGATCTTCATCGCTAGATGATTGATTTTTCTATTACCTTCACTGATGGTTTCATTCTCGAGATCGATCAAAATGGAGAAGGTCATCCTAGAGGTCACCAAGCAAATAGATTGCATCTACATGCCCAAAAGACTGGGTACCTTTCTTCATCAGGTGCGCTTTTCCTTGATACTTAGCCATTTCTCCATTTTATTTATTCAATCTTTACCTTTGGAATTTTTTTCTTGATCTCAACCTCTAATTGTTTGATAGGTCCTGTGAACATGTTGTTGAATTGATCGTGAAGCTAGGACAGAGCTAAACAAATGCCTTGTATAAAGAAGTTGTTGATAACTTCATCAGGTGTCTCAAAAAGAAGGGTGCCCCTAGCCAGCAGGGGCACTTTTTCCTTGAAGCTCACTGATTTATCTTCCATTTTGCATGTTCTTGCTTGCAACATCTCCATACTTCATTGGTGTTTTTTGATGATCACTGAATCAAATGGTCTCACTTGACAATGCATTGAAAAGCCAACAGGAACATGAAGAAGATGACTACTTCAGATAGATCTAATGCCTACATTTGGCCTTTGAGATCAAAGGGCGCCTTTCTTCTACAGGGGCACCTTTTTGACCTTTGACTACATTTCCTCCTTGGTAGCAAGGCGTAGTTTTCCAGAGTTAGCCAAATTTTGGCATTTTCAGTTTTGAAAATATCATCCATCAAACAACATCTTTTTAATCCTTTTCTTCCATGGTTTCTTCGTCGAAGCTTTTGAAGCTTATCTTTTTGCACCTAGCACTGGCCAATCTACCATTAATGGTTGTAGAGCTCCTAACTTTGTTCCTAAAAAATGAAAATAGACCCACTAGAGTAAAACATGTTTTTGATGATCTTGACTTGACCAGTGTGATCGTGAAGTCGATTAATCCTATCAAAATCATTTTCAATCATTTCCAGGAAGGTCTTATTTTTAGGGGTTTCCCTAAAAATAGGGGCACGAAACCCTAATTTTCAATTTTTTATAATTTTACACATATGTTCCTTGATAGAAACCCACAAAAACTTCATGTTTGGTTTGACCTAAAATATAATTTTGATGAAATTTTTTCATGATTTAGCTCAATTTAAGTAGAATGCCAAAAATTTATTTTGTGTACAACATTAGGCTCCGTCTGGTGACCATGTCGGATACCTACGGCATAGGAGAACCAAGAATCTCTAGCTTTGTAGACCAGTGCTCTTATCAATTGGGTAATGGAGTTAGGACTAATTTCCTAATACACCTAATAATTGGAGTTCACCTATCTATTGGGGCTCACTTATTATTCACCTACAACAAGACTACCTAAGAAATCACCTAAAACATGATGATACTTTATGGAACGGGGAAACACATAACAACATAATGTTAAAAATAAAAAATATTGACAAAGAACTCACCCCATCCCCAAAGGGACGAAATGTTTCAAGTACTACCCACTGTAGGATAGTGGGAAGATCCTTTCATCTGAATGTGAGGATTTATGAATTCTCTCTTGCAATATTATGGATCAAGAACGGCCCCAACCAAAGGGAGTCAAATTTTTCGTGCATTCCCTTTGGTTCATGTCTCTTGTTGGTGTATGTGCACCCTTGCAAATTCATGCCTCCATGAGGAAATCTTGGGTTTTGAGTTAACATAGTTAATTTCATGTTGTCATAAGGTCTAAATGACCATAATAGGTTTGTTTTAGGTCATTTATAGTTGTTTTGGAGTCATTGGATACATTATGTAAAAGATGCACAATTTGACAAAAAGATGTCAATGGAACATTGTAAAAATTGCAAAATATGTAAAATAGAGGAATATCAAGGGTTGGGTAGTTGAAAAGTTAGTTGTAGGTGATGGGATTAGTTATTTAAGAAATTTTGAAACCTCACAAACTTTGAGGAAGGCAGAGGGGTGATGTATGAATGGAAAAATGAATGAAAAGATCTATTTTTTCACATTTTTCCAATATTTTATGAGTTTCAGGCCATTTTTTGGCCATATTCTATGCATTAATCCTTTCATTCTCCATGGTATGTTGTAGCCCTATGAATCTAGTGTATCCCTGTGAATCTAGTTTACTTTGCAATTGATTTCAATTAAAACCATTAAGATTTGTGAAAGTTATAAGAATATTTCTCTAAGCAGGTGAAACCCTGTTCTAGGGTAAATAGTAAGCTTTTGTAATTCAATTTCTCTTATTTTAACCATTTAAAACTACTAATAATGGGTGTGTAGTGATTTTTAGATGTGATTTAAATGTTTGCAACATTTCAGATCAAGAGGGTGTGGTTTAGGGAAGTTTCTGAGAATCCCTAGGTCTGCAAATTGCTAAAACTCTAAAAATAAATGTGGACAGTAGTAATTTTCAAGAGTTTGACCGTGGAATGTGAGTCCTTCTTGAGTAGACTTGTTTAAGAAGGGTTTTTGGATGTATTTGGATCCATTTTTTATTAGGAATTGGTAAAAGCATAAGTTTTGTGTTCAAAATAGAAGATTGTCATGTCATGGCAAGGTTGGTACAATTCTAGTTGGGACAATGATTGCATAAGTTGTTATATTTTATATTTAAGGATTATGAAATCATTTGAAGAATGTTTATGTGAGGATTTTGTATGTTTTAGAACCAAATTGTGGGTCCTTGAAAGTTCTTTATGGTTGCAAGTCAAATAAGTCAGATTAAAGATCATTGGAATACTTATTGGGCCAGTTTGGACAATCAACTTTGAGAGATCATATGTTTGAGATGTTTGAGTTGGGGATTGGATTTGAGTATGCTATTCTAATGCTGATCAAAGAGTTTTGAAGATTCTACAAGAATTTTGTCCCTTAATCACTATTTGGTGTCTTGGAATTAAGTGTTTGTGAAGGGAAAAGTGGGTCCTTATTGTAAGGACAAGCAAAAATCGATTTTGTTGTTGTCAAGCTGAGTATGATGTAGTTGATTGTGCTCCTGCATTGCATCAAGTGGTATCAAAGCTAGAAGGCTCTAGGAAAAGATATTTGGTGTTGTGTTTGTGTGTTGTGGTTGTGTGCAGGTTGAGAAGATAACCTAGTTGCTGCCAAGAGAAGTAAAAGAAAGTTGGGAGAAGTTGAAGCAAGGAGAAACTTGCTTGAGAAGAGGAAAAGATGGGAATGTTAAGGAGGCATTTGTAGGTAGTAGAGTTGCAGAAGAAAAAAGAAAAAGAGAGAAAGAGAAAAGAGATGGGGCAATTAGAGAAAGAGTTTATAGAATTGAAGCAATTAATATATAAAGTAGAGTTGGAATTCAAAAGGGATATGGAATAGTTGCATATAAAAGTATTCAGTTGGCATTTGACAATGAAAAGGAAAATGGTATGTCCCATTCAAAAGATAGTCAAAAAGAGAAGATAAATGAAGATGAAAGAGAAAGGAGAATAAGAGTTTCAAGATGCTAAAGAAGAATTCAATGATGAAGAAAAATTTGTTGTAGCCATTCCCAAGCATGAAGATGAAGGAGAAATAGAGATAAAGGAACTGATTGCAAAAGGAGAAGACCTTGAGTTGGTGTCAAGATTGGAAGAAGAAATGATCAAAGATGAATTGATCTTGGAGACTTACAAAGAGCTGAAGAAAGATGAAGGTATTGTGGTAGGATTAATATGTCATTTCTTTATTGTGCTAATGTTTTGGACAAGAAACCATTTGAAGATCAAAGTGCAACAGTTTGAAGAAGGACATAAGGAGATTGAAACATATCAGTGCATGAAGGAGAAAATTCAAAGAGACAAGATGAAGTGGAAACATGTTGGCATAGAGAAACTCAAACCAAAGGTAAAGATGAAGGTTGTAGGGAAAAGAGACTACAAGGAGGAGCATTTACTAATCCAAGAGGACTTGGATTTCTTTTGGCCGAGGAGAATGGTCAGTGCACGAGCACCCTAACAAAATCAAGCCTCCATGTGGAAATTTTGAAATTTGATTCAATTTTGGTGTCGTCACCTTTAATGAGGTTATTAGATTCATTTTACATATATTTAAGGTATTTAGGAGGTCATTTATGTCAAATTTGCAAGAATGTAAAATGTACACAAAAGTTGTCATTCAAAAGATATAAACTTGCAAAAATTGCAAATAAGTGCAAAAATGGAAGATGAAAGGTCATGAGGTAGTTTCATTTATTGAAGACAATTATAATTTGTTGAGTCATGCTTAGATTCCTTTAAAAATTATTTTGTATACATTTGCAACTCGTGGGTGATTGAATGAATGATTTAGATCAATGAGAATATTGTTTTAAAGCATATTTCTACAAAATATTTGTTTTCAGGCCATGTATAGCCGAGTATAGAATGAAAAGCATGTAAATTTGGTTGTAAGTGTTGTATTCCTCAATCACCTTCCATTTTTAAGCTGTTTCATGCAATTTGGTTCATTTTTGAGATAACTATAGTAATTTTTGTGAAGACTGTCAAAACCCTCATTAGGGTAAGGAAAGATCTCTAAAATTGTGTTTCTCATCTTCATACATGGTGATAACTCCTGGTTTTTGGTGATTGGATTCTTATTTGGATATTCTTTCACATTCTAATGATTTTGGGCAGAGATATAAAGTTAAGTAGGTGAAGAATTGAGAATTAGGACTCAAAAATTGTACACAGTCTGTCAAACAGAGTTTACAAAAGGAATTACACCTAGGGTTTGTATAAATGCTTACGGGAATGGATATCTAATAGACTTTTGAGTTTGTACAGGTCAAATAACAAATATTTGAAGACTTGGGATAGATTATCTATGTTGGGAGATAGCAGATCCAATAAGCCTAGGTCTGAAAATATGTAACAAACTGGTAAAGGATAGAATACAGTGTTATTTTATGAGTTTTTGAACGTGTTCATTAATCCTTCATGAGTTTTCTTGTTTTGTAAGGGTGTTTGGAGATAGATGAATCCATTTTAAGTCAAGGATTGATATCTTACAAGTTTTTTATGAACATTTAATAACTAACATGTCTGGACAAAGTAGTTGTAGCCATTTTTGAATCAGTAAAGGAAGGTTTTTGTATTGGTATTTGATGAAATGTCATGAAATAAGTTTGGGGAATGGTTTCATCATTTAATGAAGACATTTTTAAATTTTTTTGTGGCATCCACAAATAGGAATGGGCTTCAGAATCTAAAGTTGAGAGTTTATGTGGTCTTAAGGGCCTAAATGCCAAATTAGGATAGTCTGTTTTGTGAAGTTTTCTTATTTGACATATCAAAGTTGGGAATTGAGTTGAGACTGTTATTCCAATGATGTTTTAAATTTTTTTGATGAATCTATAAGAATTTTATGCTTTAACTTAGTATGGAGTCCCGACTTTAGGATTTTTGTGAAGAAAGGAGAGTCCTAATTGAAAGGACAAGTGAAAGCTTTGTTTGAGTTTTAAAAAATTAGATTGATTGAGAGAAATTGGGATAAGTTGTTTTCTTCCTTTGTATTGCATCAATGGTGCAGGTGCACTCTTGCAAATTCATGCCTCAATCAGGAAATCTTGGGTTTTGAGTTAGAATAGTTAATTTCATGTTGTCATTAGGTCTAAATGACCATAATAGGTTTTTTTTAGGTCATTTACAGTTGTTTTGGACTCATTGGATACATTATGTAAAAGATGCATAATTTGACATAAAGATGTCATTGCAACATTGTAAAAATTGCAAAATATGTCAAATAGAGGAATATGAAGGGTTGGGAAATTTAAAATTTAGTTCTAGGTGATGGGATTAGTTATTTAAGACATTTTGAAGCCTCACAAACTTTGAGGCAGGTCGAGGGATGATGTATGAAAGGAAAAATTAATGAAAAGCTCTATTTTTTTATAGTTTTCCAGTATTTTCTAAGTTTCAAGCCATTGTTTGGCCATATTCTATGAATTAATCCTTTCCTTCTCCATTTTATTTTGTATCATTATGAATCTAGTTTACTTTGCAATTGATCTCATTTAAAACCATTAAGATTTGTGAAAGTTATAAGAAGATTTCTCCAGGCGGGTGAAACCATGTTCTAGGGTAAACAGTAAGCTTTTGTAATTCAATTTCTCTTATTTTAACCATTGAAAATCGATAAGAATGAGTGTGTAGTGAGTTTTAGATGTGATTTAAATGTTTACAATTTTTCAAATCAAGAGGATGTGGTTTTTGGTAGTTTCTAAGAAGCCCTAGTTCTGCAAATTGCTAAAAATTTGAAAATAAATGTGGACGGTAGTGATTTTCAAGAGTTTGATCATGGAATTTGAGTCCTTCTTAAGTATATTTGTTTAATAAGGGTGTTTGAATTTATTTGGATCCATTTTCTATTATGAATTGGTAAAATCATAAGTTTTGTGCTCAAAATAGAAGACTGTCCTGTCATGGCAGGGTTGGTACAATCCTAGCTGGGACAGTGATTGCATAAAATGTTATCTTTAATATTGAAGGGTTATGAAATCATTTGAAGAATGTTTTTGTGAGGAGTTTGTATGTTTTAGAACCAATTTTTGGGTCCTTAAAATTCCTTTATGGTTGCAAGTCAAATAAGTCAAATTGAAAGATCATTGGAAGCCTTATTGGGCCAATTTGGACAGTTAACTTTGAGAGATCATATGTTTGAGATGTTTAAGTTGGGGATTGGATTTGAGTCTAATATTCTAATGTTGATCAAATATTTTTGAATATTTTTCAAGAATTTTGTGCCTTAATCTTTATTTGGTGCCTTGAAATTAAGTGTTTGTGAAGGGAAAATGGGTTCTTATTGTAAGGACAGGAAAAAATTGATTATGTTGTTGTCAAGTTGAGTATGATGTAGTTGATTGTGCTCCTCCATTGTATCACTTGTCCCATAATATAACCTTTTCTCTAATCTCAAAGTCTCATTGTCGAGCCTTCTTGTCAAAGATCTTCTTCACTCACTCTTGGTGCTAAGTGATTTTATCAACTATCTCCACCCATTCTTGAAGTTTCATTAGGCACAAGATGCGTTTCTCAATGGGATATTTGAATTCCTCATCTTCTATTGTGGATTCCAGGTACAAGGTGAACAACTCTAAAGTGATAGGAAATACAACTTTTGTGTCATATAGGATAGTGAAGGGTGAAGTTTCGATAGCTCTCTTGGGCGTGATCCTATCAGCCCAACGAGCGTCATACAAATTTTTGTGCTAAGCTCATTGATTGGAATCAACCATCTTGCGCATGATCATGACTATGTTCTTATTAGACAACTCGGCTTGTCTATTTCCTTCTGGACAATAATCTAAAGAGTGGTACAATGTGATGTCATAGTCAAAAAAGAATTCTACTAACTCCTCTAACGAGAAGCTTGTAATGTTGTTAGTCATGATCTTTCTTGGTACTTAGAAGCGTGTAATGATGTTTTCTTTTAGGAAGTTACACACAACTTTGAAAGTAGCTTGCTTTGTAGGGATTGACTCAACCCATTTAGTGAAGTAATCTATCACCATAAGGATGTAGACATGTCCCTTACTGGAATGTGGGTTGATGGGCCCTACAAAGTTTATGCCCCATTGCTGAAATGGAGCATCTATCACCACCAGCCTTAGTGGAAGGGTTGCTAGCTTGAGTTTACCAAAAAATTGTTGGCACAATTTGTATCTATGCACCCAATCATATGCATCACAAAATAAATTTTTCCAAAAGAACAATGCTCATAAGATTTTGAACGTAGTGACCCTTGATGAAAAATGGCCACCACATGCTTGATTATGAAACGCTTCCAACAAAGTCCATTGTTGGTCCTTACTGACGCATAGTAGGAACATCCCATCAAGCCCACGCTTGTATAGAACATTTCCTCTAATCACATAGCTTTGTGCTTGTAGTTTTGGAGTTCTCTCTTATTTACCCAAGTGTGTTGGGCATTCTCTGTAGGTCCAAAAGTACCACAATTCTATGTACCATTCTTGTGCAAATTCAACTAGTAAGACCATTGGAAGGTCTTCTTCAATTTATGTTCCTAGGATACCATCTACAGCTTGGTGCTTTAGATCACCATCTTTTTCCATGAGTTGACATAGACCTCTCCTACAGACGAGCTTGGTCGGCTTGATATCCAAGTCATATTTTTGGACTCTTGCAATCCAATTGCCTCTTTTGGTTCCCATTTCCTGTTGGATAAGGACACTCTTGAGCACGAGGTTTGTAATGTATATAGTGGTGTGGGATTTTATGATGTAGAATCTAAAATTCTTGACTACCTTCACAACTGCATTTGCATTTTTCTCTATCTGGGAGTATAGAGACTCACTATTCTTGAAGCTACTACTCATGAAAGTGATCGGTGCTTCAGTTTCCTCATTTAGCTTATGTGTTAGTATGGCGGAGAGAGTTTGTTCTGATGCATAACAATAAAGGATGAACTCTTTATCAAAGTCAGGTTGAACCAACACTAGTGCTTTACTGATGGATTCCTTTATTTTCTCGAATGCCTTCCTTCCTTCTTCAGTCCACTTGAAGGTAGTCATCTTCTTCATTTTTGCTAAGATATCTTTGGTTAGCTCCAAGAAGTCAGGTACAAATCTTCATATGAAGTTAACCTTGTTGAAGGAGTGTACCCCAATTTTGTTTGTAGGGAGAGTCAGATCCTTGATTGCATCAACCTGCTTAGGTTCTATCTGAGTCCCTTCCCTGGAGATGATGTGGCCTAGCAGCTTGCCTTCTATCACCGCAAAGATGGGCTTCTTTGGATTCAATGATATATGGTGATACCTGCACCTATCAAACACTTTCACTAAGTGTTGAAAATGATCTTGCTGCTTCTTTGAGAATGTGGTAAGGTCATCAAGATAGATGAAAATCAATTTTTCCTTTAAGTCTCCAAACGCCAAATCCATGGCTCACCGAAAAGTAGCACTGACGTTGATGAGGCTGAAAGGAATCCTCTCATAGGAAAACATTCCCCAAGGGGTGGTGAATGCCATTTTGAGTTGATCTTCTATGGCCACCACAATCTACATGTATCCAAAAAAGTTGTCAAGTAATGACAACATCTTCGACTTGGTTACCATCTACAATGTATGCTCCACTTGATTGGCAAGGATAATTGGCATCAGCGACATTTGGTTTTAGATTCAACCGAAATCTATACCGATACAAATTTCTTCATTCTTCTTGCATACTTAGAGATGATGTCAGATGTCGTGGTCAGTCAGTCAGTCGAATATTATAATTCCTTTGGCTTGAATGATTTCAAATATTTATAAGACCATGTGAATATGTCTTGATATTGCTTGAATAGGGAGATGAAGTTATTGCTTTCCTCTGTAGTGCAAAATTTTCCTAAGTTGACAAGTCGAGGCTTATCTTTTGTACCAATGTTGACTTGATGGTAATCAACTGACATCTTGTTGGTTGAATTCCTTTGATCTTGGATATTTCTATCATGTATATCAATATATATCCTCCAAGCATACTAAACCCTTGGGGATATTGTTTCCCTTTAATTGTATGATGCTCGATTTCATTGCTTCAAAATCTTCTGATATGGATTCTTTGAAGGGAGAAGCACTACCTTCAAAGAACAAGTCTTCATAGTCATCCACTATGCAAAGGAATTCTTCAATGTGATCATCATCATTGAAGACTTTCCAGTTGTTGCAATTGTCAAGGACAGTTTCCCTGTAAACGAGCTCAATAAAAAAGACATTTTGATGGAAGTTAGAATTTGGCATGAAAAGAGTTGTCGATACCACAAGGGCATCTGCTCTACTATTGTATCCCCATGAGATAAACTTGATGTTGAATGCTTTGAACCAATCGATTGTATTCCACACCCTTAGTCTGTAAGATCTAAGGAAGCTTTTCTTCACTTGGTATTGATCTCTAACCTATTGCATGATCAGTTTTGCATCGCCTTCGACTTGGAGGAATTTTATACCTATATCTCTTGCATTTTTTAGGCCTAATAGAAGCACCTCATATTCTTTCGTATTGTTTTTGTTATCAAACTACAAGGAATAAGTAAATGGGTACAACATACCTTCAGGATAAGTGATGAATACTCCTGCTCCCGAGCCTACTGTTGAGCAACTCCCATCGAATTACATTGTCCACATTATTGAATCGTCATTCAATTTTTTTGTGGTGTATGCATAATTCTTCTCTTGTTCGGTTACTTCAAACAACATATGTGATGGGACCTGTGTGTTGATATAACACTTGAGCTTGGGGGTCCTAAGATTTCACCACAGTGAATCTAGACTTAGCCTCTAGTTCCAACTTAAAGCTACCTTTATTTAATGGGATTGTCGCGCCAATCCAGTTGAATCTCACCTCTGAGATCCTTGCAGAAGATTATGCTCAGGAGCATCCCATAACTGATTGGAATTTCAACTATGAGGATGTTCATCATGATCTTCTTCTCTGGGTAGGATTCCAATCTTACTTGAGCATCCTTCAATTGGCCTACCAATGGCACCAGTTTTGACTCAAGTGAATAGCACTTGTCATGATTTTATGTGCATGATAACCCCAATGAGTTCATGATATGTAAAGGCATGATTTTCTTTGATTCCCCTCAGTCAATTATGCAGTATTTGAGTTTGTACCCTCCCATATACAAATATATGTAGAAGGGTTTTAGCTTTTCTCCTATTGTTATGGAAGATTCTAGCAATGTGGGCTGAATTACAATTGACTTTTGTACTACCTTGAGAATTTGATCCAATTGATTGGGATAGTCCTAGAGATACTCCAACTATGAGATCTATACCTTTGTCTTTATCATAGACGTCACGTTATCAAAATTCATTGAAGGAAAATCTTGAGTATTTGATGTGACGTTCTAATGTGCAGACTTGGGATTAGAAGTGGAAGCTTCTTTTCCCTTTTCATTTGAATTTTGTCTCTCCTCTTCTTCTTTTTTTGCTTTGAAATGTTGGGCACATGTGAACATAGGTGTCGATATATTCTCATGGTTGACAACTAAAGAGTATTGACAGTAGTATTCTTCTTCTTGATTTTTGGGTTCTCTATGAAAGTATCATGTTGTGAAGTTTCCATCAAAGTTTTTTGTTTGTGGTGAGACAACGTTCACATTTGAAGGTACAAAAATTGTGCTTGGATCTGGATCTTTGGAATATCCCATGATCTGATTCATCCTTTGAATCTCAAGGCATGTGGATCTGATGTCTTCATCTGAATCATGGAAACAACAGAACGTGCTAGACCTTTTAGCCTCTACCTATCTTGGTGGAGATCTTAAAAATATAGGTTTAAAGTTGTTGAAAGGTTGGAAATTATTCCTCTTTGGCTAGTATAGCTGATGAGGCTAGTACTGTTGTTGAGGCTAGTACTGTTGTTTTTGTTGATATGGTGATGGTGTGGGCAGTGCTTACTTCCCTTGATTGGGTGACTGTCTTTTTAAGATGGTCACCTCATTTTATACCTTTTGTAGCAATGGATCTACTAATGCTTGGACCAATAGCCTGATAGCATCATTCATCTTTCTAATGGTGATCATGTGATCTTCGAGCTTGATAGCCTTTTCTTGTGCGACTAGAAATTCCTCTTCATGGCTTCCTTTTATGAAAAAGGATATATTTAAGGGAAGGGAATTGATGAAGATGCTCATCATAATCTCATCTGATGGATTGAGTGTGTGAGAAAGACATGTAACAAGGTGGTTAAACCTTGTTACAAACTCTCTCATTAGTTTTGTGGACTCTATCTTATAGTTTAATAACTAGTCAAACAATTGATGGTTGTCCTCGATAGGTTTAAATATTGCCAATAACTTTTCACTCATGTCCTCCCAATTTCTAATGATACTTGGTTGTAAGTGATTGAACCAATTGAAAAAAAATTCCTCAAGAGTTTCGACAAAGATTCAAATGACGATAGCTTCATGTGGTACGGACATAACTAAACAAGTTGATGTGAATGCTAAAATATGCTCATCAAGGTGTCAAGCCTCATCACCATAGAATTTTGGGAAGTGCTTCCATGATCTATTGGGAAGTTCATGGTTCCCTTTTAGGGCCAATGGACCTATGTCATTACCCCATGGCAATGGGGCAAGACATCTTATATTTCTTGCATTTCGCCCATTGTTGAATAGATTGTTACCATTACCATTATTGGAATTCCCATTGTCATTATTATGGCCATTGCTATTATTGATGTTAACATTGTCACCCATTGCTTGAGTAGGCGGTTCTTGTTGTAATTCTTCTAGAAATTGTTCTCAAAACTCTTGGTAGATTTTCTCTCTGTTAGATGCTTCTCTAACTTCTTCTTGAAAAAGAGAATTGGTCCTCCTTGTATATACTCGATGAGCTAGGATGCTTACTGCCACACAAGAGGTGGTAATACTGGCCTCTCAACTAGAAGATTATCCTTTATTTATTCCTCTTCCAAAGTAATAGTTGTAGCTCTCCACTGTGCAAGTCATGTATTCTTTACAAAGAGGAAGATTCAAAGATTGTTGATGAGGTCTAATTGCTCTCCTTCAATGTATGTAAGATTTGGTTGGAGAGTTGCAAGAGAAAGATCAAGTTGTTCTACTAGAGGCCAAGGACAATAGATAGTTCTTCCCATGACATAAAGTGTTAGCTTTTTCTTGA
Source organism: Sequoia sempervirens (assembly GCA_007258455.2). NCBI lineage: Eukaryota > Viridiplantae > Streptophyta > Pinopsida > Cupressales > Cupressaceae > Sequoia > Sequoia sempervirens. The sequence continues at coordinate 46,484 of VDFB02329327.1, read as the reverse complement.
ATTTTTTTTCTTTGTTTCCCCACAGTGGGTGCCATAATTTTTTTGGCATTTCAATTAGCACCTTTGGATTTCTTATTGGAAACGGTTAGCTATTGCAAGTTTGTAGTGTTTGATTCTTCAAATTGGGAGGGGAAGATCCCTCTTATTACTGATTTCTGCATAAAAACAAATAAAGTAAACTACTATCCTATCTTTTTTACTCAATGGTAGGACACAAGGGTGCATAAACACAATGCACCATAGCTAATATTTTCTCTAGTTTCTACAGATCTTAACTACAACTAAACTAGCTTCTAATCAATCTTATCTCCTCAAGATTAATAGAGCATCAAGACATAGGAGTGAGAATGGATGGTTTGATCACTTGGACTAATTAGTCTCCTAGGATGCATCTAAAGGCTCTGAACTCCTAGATCCATACTGAAATAAAACCCACACAAGTAATCCAGATAGTTTATATCTCAGGATTCCCAAGGAGACCCGAGACCTTTCCAAGGTGTAGGCTGAAAATTAAACCACAAGAAACAACAAAGGGATGATAATCTAACTTTCTAAATTCCTAAGGAGGCCCAAGGCCTTTCCGAGGTGTAGATTGAAAATAGATTATTGAATACAACATACAACGATAAAATTCTAAGATTTTTGGATCAAAGTCATGGTAACTCTCCAGATTTATTATCTCAATATTTCACCAAAGTTACATGTTCGGACAACAACTTGTGTCAAGAAACAATGAAGCATGAAGTGATCAAACCAAGAACACATGAACAAATATTGGACACACCTATTTGAATAGAAATAGCACAAGGTGTACTTGGTGCTTAACTATAAAAAATATGATCCAAGAACATATACTAAGCAAACAATATGAAATTAAATTTTCTCAACGTTTTCTTGTCGTGAAGTAAAGTTACAAAATAATGAGCCCAAGGCTCTTATTTATAGAACTTAAAGGAGTAGGAAACCCTAAAATCTCCTTGAGTTAACAATTAGTTCTTTCCAATCAATAAGATTTATTCCTATGTCTAAAAGTAGGTGAGAAAATAGTTAATTGGAAAACTACTTGAGTTAACTAAAACTAAACCAAGAGTCAACCGGAAGTCTACTCTGATTGAATGAAACTAAACTACAAGTGAACTTTATTACAAAAAGTGTCTTCAAAATAGACATCCACATCTAGTAGAGATCTAAGATCCACAAATCATGGAAGTCAAATTAGACATCCTTAATTAGTGGGATCTAACATGCATGATCTGTGGGACCCAAAGTTAAATTGGAAAGGTGCATCAAGTTAACTCCAGTCACAATTAATGTCTTTTTGGAGGGTAGGACGTCCTTCTTGGGGTGCTTTACACCTCATCATCACTTGTCAATAGTGCCTCTATCTAGTCGTTGACCTCCTCAACCTCTGGGAAATTAATGCTCTACAAGATGATGACATGGAATTTTAGCATTTCTTCACCTATCCTAAGCTGTTATTGATAGTTTATGCACTTGGCAACTACATCATCTAACTTGGTAGACATGGCTACAACTTTGTTCAACTTGCAACCATCAGGATCATTGAGGAATGTGCTATGGATGGCATCCTGGAATTATTTTTGTATAGTACCTAGCTTAATGTACGCACCTCCCTCGTGTTGATAATGGCAAGGGATGAATATTACCAACGTCCTTACGAAGTTGATAATACCTGCCACAATATGTCAGTACTCGATCATCTCCACAGAGTTGGCATCATAGGCTTTCACCTTGTATGCCATTTTTTCCTTCCAACCAAAGAGATGTTGCTTGTACTCTATGGTGGTAATTGATTAGTATACCACTTGTAAATCTGAGATTGTGACTTCATCCCCTTACCTCTTTTTTGTTGTCTCTAGCTCTGATTGTTGGATTTCTGTGTGGATTCCATGTGCTATGTCCCTCAACTGGTATAGTTCTGTCAATATGCACCACCCTCTAGCAACACATTCCTCCACTTGATTTCCCAAGTGTTTTCCATATGTAATCATCTGATGATGGTTTCACTCTACGATGAGATATAACAATTCTTGCAGAAAAGCTGAGACGTTTGGGATACCATGTATTAGGCTAGATATGTACATCCTTAATTGTTGATTTTCAGCCTTTAAATTTTATTTGTCTCTTCCATCCTTACCCATTCTCTCTTCGATGCTCACTGAGGAAATTCTGAGAAGGTCTGCCTCCACCTAACGAGTGGTCTTTCTGAGGTTGAACTTTGACAATGTGAAGTCTTCAACCTCTACCTCATGTATGTTTCTATCCTCAAGTGGGGAAACAATCTCTATGATGAACTCATTATCTGCATTCCTTCGTACATGTACTTGCTTCTTCAATTTCTTTGTTGGCATGTCTTGAGGGACATGATCAAACTTTGTGAAGTCAAGTTGGTAAGATGGCCTTTCCCTCTTCCTTCCTAGGAAACCCTCAAGCCAGATAGAATCTTAACTAGCCTTGTTGGAAGGAAGAATGTTAGGACCTTGAATGCTCGATGAATGAGACTGTGTTGTAGTGATGTCTCACGGTGGAGATTCCAAGTCAATGGGGACTTGTGACTATTGTGATGGCGGTGAAGTAGGTGACTCTATCTCTATCATAGGAATTGTATCTGCTATTGCTTCCATCATGGGCTTTGTATCTATGGTTATTATCTCAATTATTGGCTCGGTTGTAGCATTTTCTACTATCTCAAGAATGTTTTTGGTTGTCTCCACATATAACACCTGTGGTCTTCCTGCCATGTGTCTTGAAATATGCATCCCTTTGGGAGGATTTATCCACTACTTATGTCTAGGATTCTTCCTTGAAGTGGAAGGTAGTATAGATTGAACCATTGGCGGCTCTATTCGAGGAAGTACTACCTTTCTTGTCTTCTTGTTGTCTAGGTAGAGTTGACTATTTCTGACAACTCTACTTGTTCTCTCCTCTATAGATGTATTTTCTTTCACATACCAATCCACTCTCTAAGTGGTTGTGATTCACCTTGATCCACAAAAAATGAGGGGAGAATAACTTTCCCTTCATCATCAGATAGGCCCTCAATGTCTTATGACATAAAGTCAGCAATTTGTGAGAGCCTAAACTAGCTATAGTTCCTTCTTCATACATCAAACTCATCATCATAGTTGACCTAGTAATCTTCCATTGAAGATTCATGTGATGAGTGTTGCTCAAGATGTGTTGCATAAAGGCCTCTTGGATCATACGACCTTCTCTTAATGAGGTATTTGAGATTGAGTCTCACCATCTCCTTGCACATCAATTTGGCATCAGCCATTATTTTACATCTATGGAGTCCCATCTAGATGGGAAATCTTGCAGCTAGCTTCTTCTTAAGACATTTACAAGTGAGTGTGTACTTTGGAAAAATGACATAGGAGTTCCATGAAGACTACCCTATCTGAAGGGTATCATGGCATCATGGCGGGGTGACTATTGTATCCATACATGTGTATGTAGGTGAAGGTGGGGAATTGGATAAACCAATCTTCCCAATCCACCATTGTCTCCTTGGTAGCTGGTGATATACACACATGCATCTCATGATCAAGGTCTCGTATGATGTGCATAATGAAGAGGTAACTTATCCTCTTGAAGTGTTGTTCTGCTTCTATAAACTCAACATGCAGAAAGTATTCATGGACCTTGTGCACACCTAAGGTCCCCACAGTGTTTAGTGTCCTAAAATCGCCTTGGAAGGAAATTAGGTATACAAGGTAGGAACACATGTGGAACCTATGAGCCTCTAGAAACCCAATAATTTGTTGGTGGAGTGTGTCACTGATCAGGGTGGCCCAGTCATAATGCTCTCCTCTGTTGATAATATTGGTAATGATGTAAAACATCCACGACTGAAATTGATTGCCCTCTTCCTATCCAGTGATCATGTTGAGTGGAGTAATTAACACTACATACTCCTCTTAGGATTCTCCTTGTCCAACCAATTTGGGAAAGTTGGCCTTTTTCACTTTTAACCATTGTTCTACCATTTTCTACAAACACTTTTCCTTTGATGCTTTGAATTCCTTTTCGCATTCTTTCACTAATATGACCACATTGGTCAGGCATGGTGGAATAACAAAACATTTTTCAATGTCCTTTGGTTTAAGACTATAGATAATCCTCCCATCCATTGATCGTATTTCTATCATGGTAGGATTATAATGCTTAATGCAAGCAATTACAAGCTCTGCATTTTGTATTGTGATGGGGATTGATGTAGCTTGAAGCAACTTGAATTCTTCTATGTTTTGTAGTGTGATTTGATTCATACCCTCCAAATCTTCTAAATCAACCACTGGGTTTACCTAATGCAAGTCTATGTCAGTTGTTTTCAGGAAATCATGGTACAAGGTTGTTTTGGTATTGTATTGTACCTTGGAGTACTGCATCCTAAAAAACTTAAAGATCAACTGTGCACATGACCCTATTCTAACAATTTTTGAAAACCCCTAAAAATAGCACCTACCGAGAAGTATTTTTCTGAAAAAAATCTAGCACTTGGGTTTTGTTCGTGCTTCAATTTCGAACAAACATAGTTCCTTAGATTTTTAATTCTGAGAATTTTTCGAAAAAAAAAACCCTAAAAATAGGGGCAGCAAGTTTGTTGTTTCTGGAAAATTTGAAGAGATGGGTTTTACTAGAAAATTATGTTGATCATACCAAGTTGGTCAAATCTGTGCTAGCCTACTATTTTTTGTGACATGCAAGAAATTTAAGACAAAAGAGAGGAAGTAGATAAGAGGAAGATTGGAAGTTGCTAGCTACCCTCTTGGGAAAATCTTCCTTTGGATTCAACCCTTGAGAAATTATGCTTTTGTGCCATTGATCTTCGAAAAATAAAGAACAGTCGAAAACCTCCTTTAGATCTTGAAAGCATGCCTTAGAGAGCAAAGTGTTGTCTTGGTCTTCAACCTACAAAAGAAATAATGAAATGGGATGCCTAGAGTGAGTTTATAATGATTCAAGTTTGAATCCTTCAAGTTTGGGTTCCAACTCATGATCAAAGCTTGATTTAGCCTAATCTGGCATTCTAAAAGTTGATTTCCATTGATTGTGGGATGATTTGGCCAAGTTTTCCTCTAAAATATCTGAACTCAAGTCAACAAATTCATCTTTGACCTTTTAGGCATCCTTTTTTGAGTTTGAACACTTTTTCCATTATTTTTTAGTCTGAAGTGCCTTTGTTTGATCCTTGCTCTTGGTCATTTAGTCGATTCTTAGCAGCTGCTAATGGATTTGTTGTTGAGATGGAACTACTCTAAAGAGGTATGCCTAGGAGCTATCAAACTACAAACCTATGTTTGAGGCTCCAAATTCAAGGGCACCTTTCTTTAGCAAAGGCGCTTTTTGCCTTAGAATTAGCCAATTTCTTGACTGTTCTTTATTTTCACCATTTAGACCCTCTATGCTTCGATCTAATATCACCATCAACTGATGAATCTGATGATCTTGCTTGACAATGCATTGGATAACCATTTCAATCTTGGAAAGGATGACTGGTTACATAGCCCTTGGAAGATAGTTTCAGTCCTTCAAAAGCATGGGCACCTTTTCTTAGCAGGGGCGCCTTTGACTTTTGACTTGTCATTTTTCATGTTGTAAATTGCTTTAGTTTGATCTCTGTCGTCAGATGATTGATTTTTCTGTTTCCTTCACTAATAGTTTCATTTTCAAGATCGATCAAAATGTAGATGATCATCTTGGAGGTGACCGAGCAAATAGACTACATCTGCTTGCCCAAAAGACTGGGTTCCTTTCTTCATTAAGGGCACTTTTCCTTGATACTTAGCCAATTCTCCATGTTATTTATTTAATATTTACCTTTGGAATTTTCTTCATGACCTCAACCTCTAATTGTTTGACAGGTCATGTGAACATGTTGTCAGATTGATTGCAAAGCTGGGAGAGAGCTGAACAAATGCCTTGTATAAAGCAACCTTTGATAACTTCATCAAGTGTCTCAAAAAGAAGGGCACCCCTGGCCAGTAGGGGCACTTTTTCCTTAAAGTCACTAATTTATCTTCCATTCTGCATGTTCTTGCTTGCAACATCTCCATACTTCATTGACATTAGCCGATGATCTCTGAATCAAATGGTCTCACTTGACAATGCATTGAAAAGCCAATAGGAACATGAAAAAGATGGTTGCTTCGGATAGATCTGATGACTGCATTTGTCCTTTGGGATCAAAGCACACCTTTCTTCAACAAGGGTGCCTTTTTCACCTTTGACTGCATTTCCTCCTTGGTAGCAAGGTGTGGGTTTCTAGAGTTAGCCAAATTTTGGCATTTTCAGTTTTGAAAATCTCCTCCATCAAATATCTTTTTAATCCTTTTATTCCATGGTTTCTTCATTGAAGCTTTTGAAGCTTAGCTTTTAGCACCTGGTACTGGTCAATTTTCCATTAATGGTTGTGAAGCTCCTAACTTTGTTCCTAAAAAATGAAAATAGACCCACCAGAGTAAAACATGTTTTTTGATGATCCTGACTTGACCAGTATGATTGTGAAGTTGATTAATCCTATCAAAATCATTTTCAATCATTTTCAAGAAGGTCCTATTTTCAGTGGTTTCCCTAAAAATAGGGGCACAAAACCCTAATTTTCAAATTTTTAGAATTTTACACATATGTTCCTTGATAGAAACCCACGAACTAAAACAAACTTTTGATGGTATTTTTACATGATTTAGCTCAATTTAAGCAGAATGCCAAAAATTTATTTTGGGTACAACACCTTTCAAGGCCTTTTTAAACTTGTTTCATCAAGACACATCGACTCCAACTAATTTTTGAACTTCCTAGTCATTGGTCTTCCAACTTCTTGCATTTTTGCATTTTGCAACTTTTGCATATGACAACTTTTCAAGATTTTGCAACTTTTAAACAAAATGACTCAAAACCGGCCAAATAGATTCAATACATTAGAAGATGGTCTATTATGACCTTATTTCATGACAAATGACTGAAACACCCTAAAAACAAAACACAAGACCTTATTTACATGAACTAACATGGTGCCCCTGCACCATACACCCAGACTAAAAAGAACTCAAGTCCCTTGAAAATTTAATTTGCAGCTTGTCCACACCATCTCTTTGATCTCCAATAGCCTTTACATCTGGTACTCCTTTCCAATGAGATAGATATTGGAAACATGCATTGTCTCTTCCCCTTGACCGATGCTTCCCTTGAAGTTGTTGTCCTCCAGTTGATGAATGTCTTTTGATTGCTTTTTCCTCAGGAAATGTTGTCATAACTGTCCATGTACTTGCTATCAAACTTCTTTCACTCCTTACTTGAATTTCCTTCCATTCCACCTATTGTATCTACCTAAATTTTCTCCTTCTTCCTTGAAGTTTTTCTTTGTTTTCTTCATCACTATAAACTCTTCCATCTATTGGTCAAACCCTGAATGGCTATTGTCCTCTAGAACCTTTATTCTATCATATTTACAACCCTCTATATTAACAAAGGTTGACTTTCCACTAACCTATTTTTCATTCAATGGACAAAACACTATTCCTATCATAATATCATCATGCCTTTCTAACCAATCTTGAGTCTTCACAAGTAATTCATCCTTACCCTTCTCTTCATCTATTTTTGACACCAAATCATCTTCTTTTCCCTCATACATTGAAGCATTATCCAAACCTATTGTCCTATCATCTTCAATCCTTGAAGTGGCTGAAATCTCCTCATATTTTTCTTCCTCAAGCTTTACAAACTCCTTTCCTAACATAATCACCTTAGCTGCCTTGGTCTTCTCTTTAACATCTTCTACTAATGAAGTTAATGTGAAAGTGTTTTCATCTTTCTCAATCTGGTAAGTATTATTTCTACCATTATAAATGGAATTCCTATCAAACTTCCATGGTCTTCCTAGTAACAAATGGCATCAATCCATAGGCAACACATCACAAAGTATTTTGTCCTTATATCCACCAATATTAAACTCAACCAAAGCTTGCTCATTCACTAAAATAGATTGATCATCCTTCAACCAAGACACTTTGTAGGGCATTTCATGAGGTGTATTTTCCAATTTTAGTTTATCAACCATTTCATTAGACATCATGTTATCAATACTCCTTGAATCTACTAAAAATTTACATACATTTCCATTACATTTGCAAGTTATCCTGAATAGTGTTCTCCTTTGTGTAGATTCTTTCTCCTTAGATGTTTTGAGTAGAGTTCTTCTCACCATCAAGAGTTCCCCAACTTTTGGAGCAACAAGCTGATTAGGAGAGTTTACACTTTCACAATCATCCTCTTGCACCAATTGAACTCTTTTATCACAACCACTTGAAGTAGAACCTTCTTTCTCTAGACACTTCCATGCTTGATGACCAAACTGGTTGCAATGATAACATCTTCCTAAAAATTAGCTTGAACCTCTACCTCCATCAAATCTTCCTCTAAAGCCTCTATAACCACCTCTTTGATCAACAACTTGGTCTTTAACCTTACTTTCATCTTCTTGATCTTCATAAGACTACCTTGAACCTCTTCCTCTATGTGTACTACCTCTACCTCTTCATTTTCTTTCTTTCCTTCTTTTTATCCTTTCCTCTACCTTGACATCCAACTAAAAACACTCCTCAACTGTCCTAGCTGTTGTGAGACCAATTTCATCTTGAATGTTGAGTCTAAGCTCATTTAGATACCTTGTAACATTTTCTACCTCATCTTTAATATGTCCTACTCTAATACTTAGTCTATGGAACTCTTCCGTGTATGCTGTCACATCTAACTCCTTTTTCTTTAAATTTAGAAACCTCTTAAAGGTCTGAATTGCATAATTTGTAGGTAGAAATTGTGCCTTCACCTTAGCTACCATTTTGCGCCATGAACTTATCTTCTTTTTTTCCTTCTTTACTCTCTCCTCTTGAACATAGTTCCACCTTGTTAGGGCAGGTCCCTTCAACTTGGTTTTTTCAAATTTCACCTTCTTATTATCTTCTATCTCCTCAAACTCAAATAAATTATGAAGAGCATCTATCCAACCCAATGCTTCTTCATTGTCCATCTTTCCACTGTACATAGGCACTTCAACTTTCACCTTAGGAGTATTATCCCCCTTGAGATCCTTTAGCATCCTAACCATTCTCATCTCTTTGGGGTCCAAGTCCTCATCATCATGGACTCCTATTGGAGGGTTCTCACTCTCACCTTCATCCTCTTTGTCACTTTGGTCACCACTGACCATTCCTCTTCTTTGATTCTTTTTCAGGGCTACAATTTTGGCAAGGGCAGCTTCATGAGACTCCTTATAAAGTCTCACCTCCTTTGCATACTATTCCTTTAGTTCTCTTACTTCTTTGGTTGTTGGATTGCTCTTTGGAGGCATCTTGCTTATGCCAACTTTCATTCACTTTCCCACTTCACAATCATAACCTATGCTCTGATACCACTTGATGCAAAGCAGGGAGGAAAACTTCCAAAAATCACAATTTAATCAAATTCAATCAATATTTCTACCCTTTAAAACCCTAACTTATAGCTTCTCACAATTTCACAAATTTGGCTAGTAGCACTTCAACCAGTGAAATCCCACCATATATTTCAATAGAAATTTTGAAACCCCAAATCAATCATTGTTCCAGACACCCATTTTCCTCTACTTTAATATATCCAATTTGGACATACATTTGTTTTGGAACATACCTTCTTAAAAATTGTTGCTATGGTACTCTTGAACCCCACTTTTCCAAAGCAACATTAAGAAATCCTTCACTCAAACCTCCAAACTCTTTTCCAATTCTCTCAATAGGATACAACTGGAATGAATCCACAATTTTTAGTCAAAGAAACACTCACAAAGTTATCAAAAAACAAAACCCTTATCTATACCATTGTAGGCTTGCCAACAAGAGGGTTTATTGAAACTCAACACTCTCAGCCTCATATCACCTTATCAATGCCTTAGAAACATCATACTAAGTCTTTCCAAGATTATTACATCAACTGGAAAGGGTTCCAACCACTCTTTTTGCAAAACCCTACTCCAACCCCTCTTATTTCACCAAAAACATAACTTACAACTAGGGCATCACTCCAATTTTCACAATTCACCTTCCCTGCTCCTAAAAACTACATAAAATAACAATCTACCCCTAATTATGTCATTCTACCAAGTTATTACTAGTTTCACTAGGTGGAATGGCCTAGTTTTCCATTTTACTACTTCAAACCCTCTAGAACAAGGTTCCCAACCCTCTGCTAGTAAAAAGGCTATAAAACTCTTGAAACTTTGTGAAATTCAATAAAATAAAAGCCAAAGTACTCTTAGTTCATATCTCTACTAGTTCCAATGCACTTTTGATCAAAGATCCTCAACACAAAACTGTACAGAGGTCTATAACAACCAATTTACCAGAAATTGTAGAGAACACAATGGTATTTTATTGTTTCAACTTCACCAATCAACATTCCAACCCTGCCTCAAGCCTTTCAAGGCCTTCTTAAACTTGTTTCATCAAAACATGTCGACTCCAACTAATTTTTGAACTACCTAACTATTTTTCTTCCAACTTCTTGCGTTTTTGTATTTTGCAACTTTTGCATATGACAACTTTTCAAGATTTTGCAACTTTATCACAACCCTTATTTTCAGTAATTAACTTATAATTCAATATTACTCTTTTAATGATCATTGACGGAAATTTGACTCATGTGTGTGATAGGACTAGGATAATTTGTGGTGAAAGGAATCTACACATGCAAGAACCTAGTTGGCATTATAGTTGCAATTTTCTTTGGGGTGATCCCACAATAGTGGTTTATAATTTTTGGCCAAATTGGACACTTAAATTATTATTTTTAACTAAATCTTAACTTTCTTTGTATGTATCGAAATTAAATTTTTTTTTTTTTGTTGGATCAAGGACTTCAATATCTGGTGCACTCATATTTTTCAATTTTTTCTTTTGATAATCTACTATTTTTCCACATGTGCAGAACAAAGAGCTTGATTTTTGGTGCAAAACCTACATTCACAAGAAATAAAAATAAATATAATAATAAAATTAAATTTATTTAAAATTATACTTTTTGGGAAGCTTATAATAAGTACTACATACTTCCAAAAAATAAATTTTAAATGAATTCATTTGATCCCCCAAAAGGTAAATCAAAAGTGGTTTTTTATCAACATTTTGATAGGTGTAAAGGAGACTCTGTTATAGGTATGCTTTAAAACTAGCAGGGTTCTATCCAAGGGGGTTTGATCTAAGGTAGTTTGATCAAACCCTCTTCAATTGGAATGTTTTAAATAGAACTTCTTAAGACTTAAATCATTATATTCTCTAAAAATATGTGATTTTAGTAAAAATCATAATCTCCCAGAAATTGTAAACCAGCTTTGTGGGATCACCCTTTGCATAAATAAATGATTTCAATATATTGCTTCTCATCTTTGGTAGAAAAATAAATCACCTTTATGCTTTATAGTTGTCATTTAATTAAATTGTTAGCTAGATATTAATATGCTCGTATTGGAATAAAAATAGATTTAATTTATTTATATATTAGTTTTTATTATTTAAATAGAATGTGAAGGAAATAAATTATATTTATTTATTATTTAGATAATTTTGTGTGCGGTAAGATAAATTGTTAAAATTATGTTAGTTAAGAAAAATATATGCATGAAAGGAAATTACAATATTTATTATTTCTGATAACAATGGAGATAAATAATAGAAAGAAAGCAAGATTTGGAAAATAAAACAAAAGGATAAACCAAAAACAAAAATAAAAGCAAAAATTTGAGAAATAGAAAAATATTTGGGTTATAAATACTTAATAGAAATTAAAAAAGTGCGTGAAAATAAAAAAAATGTTTTATTTTATTTATAATGATCTCTTTTGAAAATTAAAGATAATTGTGTTGCATTGCAATAAATCTTGTTTTCTTTTAAAAATTAGATTTGCTAGATAAACTTGAAATTAAACTTGAAAAAAAGATGGAAAGATTATCGAAAACAAAATGATAAGATAGGAAACATTAAAAGAGAAAAAAACAAAGAAAAATAAAGATGGAAAAGAGAGGAAGAAAGTAATAAGTGTTTATAAAAACTCTTATTTTCTCAACAAGAGGATTCATTTTGGAGATTTGTTTATTTTTATCTTTCTCCATTTCTCATTCTCTTTGTAAAAAATAATAATAATAATAAATAGGTGTCGGGGAGAGGTTTTTGGAGAACAAAGAGAAAATCAAGAGTTGAGAAGGTAAGAAAGAGAGGAAGGAGAAACAACAACAACAAGAAGAAGATCTATGGAAAGTGAATTCCAGGTTTTTTTTTTGGCTATTAAGTGTTGGGAATTGGTGAATTGGCTGGAGATTGTTGTTGTAGCTTGGTTGCAAGTATTGTTATTCAATTTTCTCTTCTTGCTACCGTTCTTGCGTTGGACCAAGGTAGGGTTTAATACCCTTTGTCATTGATGTTGTACAATGAATAGATTTATCGTGATTGAATTTTATGTATGTATCAAGTGTTTGATGTGTTTTGGAATTTCTTCTTTTTCTTTCTTATATTCCGTTGGATTTTACGTAGGGTTTGTACCCTTTGTAATTTTTGTTTTGGGAAATGTAAAAGAGATTGTAGGTATTAGATTTATGTTTGTTTAAATCAATTTTATTTTTTGTTTGAAATTATGGAAATTTTATGGGTTGCTAGTTCCATGTTCCTTGAAATGAGATTTTTAAAAAAGGTTACGACAGCAATAAAACTGTGGTAAGAAAAAAACCAATATGTTGCGGCTTTAATAACTTTTGTTTCTAGATATAGATTTCTCTGAAATTTTTATAGAAGGTGTGCCACCAAGTCTTTTAAAACATATCAAAAAATCAGCCATACCTAGTTCGTAAATTTTTAGTTATAATAAATTTAATGATTGTCTATCTCTACTGCATTCATTTTAATTATTTCTCAATTGGTTCCTAAGGCTAGGGTTTGCTTATAAGAAACCTGTTATTTGTGGAATTTCATGTTGTTATGTCTGATTCATGATGGTTTGGGGCTTCCCCAGCCATGCCTCCTCACGGGGTTTCATCAATCCTTCTTTGAGACTTACTTTCCTATCATGAGACTTTGAAGTTTTTTTGATATATGCTTGTTCTACTTTTCGATAAGGTTGTGTGTGTATACATACACACACACACACACACACACACACACACACACACACACACATAAGGATATATATATGTAAATGCCAAAATAAATGTAAACACGTATGTATGGTTCTCTGAATCTCTAGTATAATATTCTAATGATACACTTTTTGAAACCATATTTTTATTTTTTGATTATGTATATATACATATATTTATATATGTGAATAATTATTTGTGAACGTGATTATTTCATGTCCCCAATCATAGATCACAATTACCTAATTCAATATGATCTTCCAAGAATAGTGTCATACTCATCTATATTACGTTGTATCTATATTCATCACTTGCTTTAGAACCATAGCCACCAAGGACTTTTAGTGAGAGCCTAGTATTCCTCATATAATGAGAATTAGGAAATATTTCATTTAAGTCTAGAAATATGTTTCCCTATTCTTGCAGAAATAATTAATGTGTATGCTTTAATCACTCTCTTCACTTATGTGACATGAACATGTTCAACAAAATATATGATTCATGAAGATGTGAATAATAATATGGAAGCCTTGAATATTTAAACAACAAGCATAGTAGATCTGATAACAGCTTTTGGACATCTCGTAGAGTGAATAGTGCTCGGAATCAAGATGGTAATTCTAAATGAAGGACAACGGTCTATGAAGATGGATTAATTTGGAACGTCTCAAGTTGGAGATTGAGAAGATGGTAGACATACAAACTTGACAAGAGCCTTAGGGCTAATAAATCTTAACTCCTTTTAAATTTTATGTCATTTAAAGTCAAATCAAGAGGATTGTTTATACTCATGCATTAAAAACCCTCGTTCATGTATATAATGTCAGTTTCTTATTTTGATGACTAAGGAGATTCATTATAAAGATAAAATGCTTGTTTAATGTAATTTGATAATGTTTTCCATGTAAGAGAGGTAATGCTTGCTCATAAAACCCTCAAACACATATTCTCATGATATTTGGATAGGAGGAAATATGGTATGGAATTACTTTACTTATGAATGTGTATTCATATTTCCCCATATATATGAATATACATACATACATGAGCTATGTACCTTCTTTATTTGTCATGCTAGTACTTGCATGTTCTTCATTGATCCACTTCATTTCTTGATATGTTCTTGTGAAAAGATTGTTGGATGATTTCATGCAAGTAGTCATGTTATCTTGATAGAAAATTAGTGGCATACGGAAAATTCATCGCCAGCAATTCACCAATGGAAAATTCGCCGCCAGCAATTCACCTTGGGAAAATTCACCGCCAACAATTCACCGTGGGAAAATTCACCGCCATGACAAATTCATCGTGGGAAAATTCACCACCATGACAAATTCACCACCAAGTACAATTCACCACCAGCAATTCACCGAAGGGAAAATTAACCGCATTAATGTTTTTCAATATATATTTTGAAAACTTTGAATACAATTTTATTTTTTAAATATATTTTATGTTTATTTTGATATGAAAATTATGCACTAATTTTCATAAAAAAATTTTAAAAAATAAAAATTATTTACTTTAATTTCTACTTCAAATATTATTTTATTTTTCCATGTGTTTATTTATATATACATTTTTTTAACTTTTCTCTATGTTCCTTTATTTTATACAATAAACATAAAAAAAATATTTAAAAAAATATATATTATATAATATTGTATCATGAAACAATGGAATTTTTTTTTATTTTATATAAAATATTATATATACAATTTTTTTATTTTTCCATGTGTTTCTTTGCACAAATATTAAAAATATATATTTTTCCATTGTTTATTTATGATATTAAAATTAAGTTAATGTATTTATTTTTTATTTATATTATCATAAAATATATATTGAAAAATATTTTTATTTTTATTATCATATATTGAAAAATATATGATAAAATATATTGAAAAATATTTTTATTTTTATTATCATAAATCAAATTCTCTAAAGTTAATACAATTAATTTTTTATTATGGTAAATCAAATTATTCTTTTGCAAAAAAAATCAAAGTTTTTGAAATATATATTAAAAAACATTAATGGTGGTTAATTTTCTCCTTGGTGAATTGCTGGTAGTGAATTTTACTTGGCGGTGAATTTGTCATGGCGGTGAATTTTCCCACAATAAATTTGTCATGGCGGTGAATTTTCCCACGGTGAATTGTTGGCAATGAACTTTCCATCGGTGAATTGTTGGCAATGAATTTTCCTAGAGCCCAAATTAGTACCTACAAAAATTACTTGTTTTATGAAAAGATGGTCTTAGCAACATAGACAATAATTTAACATGAAATCTTTATGACTGTATGTATGAGCACAAACGCCAAGAATGCTATCATTTTTGGTGCTAATTTTGTGAGCATTTTGATGTGTATGTACACATTTTAATGGCTACCTATTGTATTTGAGCTAACATATCTGATGAAGATTTCATGATTCAAGCAACATTCAAGTCACGATCTATCACAATCAAGCATGAGCTTAATGTTAGAGTTGCATAGAGTTGCAACATCTTAATGTGATCATTCTTCATTCATGTATCTTATTTCATTTCATTTCAAGGTTTGATTACCAAAACAGGGTTTGACCAAGGCAAGCCCCTATTTACTAACATTTTCTTGTAGGTCTAGGTGGTTGACAAATGGATGAGCAAGTATTTCTTGTGTAAACATCCTTAGGTTGGTCAATTATGTTGTACCTGTAAGTTATTTACTTTGAATAAAGATGATTCTCATTTATACTGATAAATGGCTTATCTAAGATTCTATTGATATACCTTGATTCATTGATATGTATGTTATTCCATTTGATTAAGTGATTGAAAAAAAATTAATTATTCCTCTTTATTCCCACCATTATATAATTATTTGGTTCTATTAAATTATTTTGGAAATTGAGGATTATAATTAGTGTGATATTTGAACCCTTTACAAACTTTTAAACAAAATGACTCCAAACCAACCAAATAGACTCAATACATTAGAAGATGGTCTATTATGACC
The DNA here is from genome assembly GCA_007258455.2 of Sequoia sempervirens. Taxonomy (NCBI): domain Eukaryota; kingdom Viridiplantae; phylum Streptophyta; class Pinopsida; order Cupressales; family Cupressaceae; genus Sequoia; species Sequoia sempervirens. Next base: position 30,302 of record VDFB02329327.1, on the reverse strand, counting down.
TTATTTCATGCCAAATGACTCAAACACCCTAAAAAACAAACATAAGACCTTATTTACATGAACTAACATGCTGCCCCTACACCATCCTTTATCTCCAAACATTTGAACACTAAATTAAATATCTTTATAATAATAAAAAATTAAGTTCCCTTGATTAAATTTGAATAATTTATTCAATTATCTTGTTATCCTAATTAATTTTTTTCTTATTTTCAATGATAGCACATACCAAATAGTGTGTATGGATGTACTTGATTCTAAATTATTGTTTGCTCTAGTATATGCTAGCACCAACACAATAGATGGTTAGTTTATTAGTTTTATGTAACATTCACATAAGGTGGTGTTTAAGCTTTGGTACTCTTTGATAAAATGAGTACAATTTGTTTGTTGATAAAAAGATCACTCTTTATATTAGAATGACCAAAAGAGTGATGAGTAGAACAAACATTACTTCATTGCTTTTCCAATCTTTAAAACAGAGACCCAAAAAAGCACAAAGAAATGAAAACTATATATGGGCCTAACTAGCCTTCCTATATATATATATATATATATAGGATATCCAAGACTCAAAAATCTAAACCACTCCATTTTACACATTCTTCTTTATAAGTATAACCAATTTTGTTTTTAATTTTTATCTAAATTACCTATTTACTTTTTCAATGATCAAAACATTAGCTAACTACTCCAAAGTTCATCTACATCAACCATAAGATGGTTGTGCTTGTTAGTTAAGCAGAATCCTTGGTTGTATGTCCTCATCTTCCCCTTGATGGTCTTTTCAATTAATAAATTTATATCCTTGACCAAGGAAACTCTTACTAAACAAAACAGGGCCACTATGTATATGAACATGAATTTTATCCCTTATAATGAATTTACACCATTATTGTTTTGCTATGTGTTGGGTGAATATTTTGTAATCCCTTTACAGATTACGAAATAGTGATTTCAGCCATAGTTATTATGAGATAAATCTCCCCTCTCAAAAATGGGAAGCTCCCTTCTTATTGTTTATTGAAACAAATGTAAACTATGCTAAGCTAAAGGTATTTACAATAACTCTAACCATGTGGGGGGTGTGTTACATTCATCATTTTCTCTTCTTTCAAAAAAGATGTTTACAATGCTTCATAGTAATATTCAATAATGCTTCTACACTTCTAATATTAACCTAAATAGTAATCACCAATATTTTGATTAAACGTGTGAATAATCAAAGAATACCAGTATAAAATATGTAATATGTGACCGAAAGACATGGAAAAGCACAAAGTCTTTTCACTGCCTTCAATGTGAATTTTGTAGTAACCAATGACGTAAGTTGAAGCACAAAGTCTTCCAACTCACTTCATAAAAATATTGATGTACCAAGTGAATATTACCAAGCACAACGTCTTCAAATTATCCCCTAGAAAGATTTTAAAATAATTGTATCACCAATTGGAGCAGAAAGTTTGTCAACTAATAAGACCACTGATCCATGAAGTGAATAACTACAAGCTCAAAATCTTAATAATTCTCCACCAAGAAACACTTCCAACACACACAATTTCAAGTAAATGATATAACACAAATTTCATATAACTTATCTTGAAAGTCCTCCAATCGTAATAAAGAAACACCACTTATTGAATCAACACAAAATAAATCAATAAGAATGACCTAAGAACATCCTTATTCATACAAATTCGATTCAACACAAAGTTTGATACCAAAATTGCCTTCTTTATTAATTGGAATTGATTTGCAATTTGAACTCAAAGTCTCAAAGTTGATTCTCAATTTGGGCAACACTTCGTTGCAATAGATTAAAGGTAAAAGTTACAAATGAGCTCTCTCATATTTATAGATGAGAGCCAAGAGCTAATCTAGGAAAATGTCTAATTTACAATTTGACAATGACATGTAAATTGTCTTTGACTAACTGCAAAAAATTTGAAACCTAAACTAAGGCATGATCAACCTTCTTCAACATTCTTCATTAGGAAATCATCATGTTTCTTCAGGATCATTTGTACTTCATTATCTAGCACTGAAGTATGTTTGATGATGCCACATGCTCTTGATATTGAATCTCTAACAGTGTTGTAGGCTTTTTCATGTCACCTAAGGTACTATTTCAGGTTCTCCAAAGTTCATTGGAGATCAAATATTTGATCCATTAGAGCATCGAAATGCCTGGTCTTCAAATTCCTTCTGAATCATTGATGTATACTCTTGAATAATTGAATTGGAGGGAAGAAATTTCTAGTTATGTTTCATGGCTTTCTTGCTTAGTGATAGGCAAGAATTTGATCAACACTGCTCAAGAACCTAGACACAAAAGATCGGAATGACATGCAATCTAGTAGCTACAAAAATTTCATATTTTATAGTGTTAGAGAAAAATAGAGTTTTATGCACTGATGGGAAATTTTTGAGTGACTGCAATGCTTTGGCAATTCAATTGCAAAGGTGGGAAAAAACTAAGCTCTTGCACAAGGTATTAGACTTTAGATGTAATGAATCAAATTTTTGAGATACTACATGTTGGATGTAAATTTGAGTTGTTACATGAACTTGGAGAGTTTGGATGCCATGATTGCCAAAAAATAGAGTGAAAGCGAGCAAATTAGCAAGTGGAATGAAAGGAAGAAAAAATTTCCCAGTGTTAGGAAAATTTTGCAAAATGGGTGTATATGTGTTGCAAAATGACAAAAGTACAAGTGGAAATTATCTTTGCAAAAATTTGCAATGTAGTTAAATTTTAACAACATTACAAGTGGGAAGAACTTTGTTTTGTTGCAATTTCGACAGAAAAAAATACCAACTTTTCAAGTGGGTAGATCACTATTGATTCTTTGCTAAATCATTAAAATTTAACGACTCTACAAGTAAACCTTTTGTTTTGATTGTTGGGTCAGGGAAAAACCCTGACCCTACAAAGGAGGTAGAACACTTTGTTTATTTGTACATTTGGAAAAAAAAACCGATGATACAAGTAACATGACTTTGTTTTGTAAGGTCGAAGAAAAACCCTAACCCTACAAAGAGGTATTTTGCAATTGTAAGTTTAACAAAAATTGTCAACTAAATAATCAAGTTTTGATTACCTTGCATACACATGTTTTTTGTTGCACATACAAGGTACTTATCAAGTTTTGAGAGATCAGGGAAAAACCCCAACCATACTAAAATATAAGGTATTGCATTCCTTTTTGCATGCGTGGGGTTTTATACCACCTATGTATGACAAGTTTGTAAGGGTAAGCATTTGATATCATTCGCACCATCGACAAAAAAATTTGATGATGCAAGTTAGAAATGTTGACTTCATTTGCATCCTCAACGAAAAATCACCAATGATGCAAACTAAAGGTTTGTAATCTATGCATGGTCGGTGATAAAAACTAATCTTACATGTTGGAAAGGTTTGTTCAATATTTTCATGGGTTTTCACTCCAAAACTTCAAAGAATGGCCAAACCAAAATGGCATACAACCAAGCTTGAATGTAAGATACACATGCTAGGGCACGAGAATAAACCCTAAAGTTACAAAAGTTCGACATGAGGAAGGATAAACATGAATTAGAACACAAGTATGAACAAACAAAACTGAAACCTTAATAAAAAGTAGGGTTCATAAGAAAGACAAGTCAAAACAAAGGACCTAGACAAGTATATATAGAGAAAATGACATACACAACAAGACACAATACTAAAAACCATCTAAATCCTAACATAAAAGCAAACGAGTATGATCAATTCTAACTATAAATCTAAAAAATAAACTAAAAAGAGAAAAGGGAGTTAAAAATAATATAAAATACCCGGAAACAAGAAGGTGAAAACCAAGAAACCCCTAGCTCAAAATCCATAGGAAATGTCTCCAATCTGCTTGAACTCTATGTAGAATTAGAAAAATGGACTCCCAATGAACTCACAGCGAAGGTATGAGGAAAATGAGAAAGAAAAGGAAGTAAATAATTTTAAAAATTGATTTAAAAAGACATTGAAAACAATAAATGCACGTGTGTGAAGCCAAAATTGTAGGAGTGGACTTTTATGGTGCACTTACAAATTTGATGTCAATGATAACTTGTAAAGTCAACATTTTCTAATGATTATGCAAATGAAACCTACGTAACTTACAAGGTCAAGGGAACACCCCAACCATACAAGTAATTGTTCATTTTGCAATCCTAACTTGTAGGGTTGGGGAAAAACCCTGACCTTGAAAGTATAAAAAAATCTAACTCCAAACTAATTTTTGCAACTTGAGCAAAAGGATGAATTTTTACAAACCAACGGAGGTTAACACTTGAAAGTCGTTATGAGACTCGGGACCACACATGAGAGAAAAATGAGATTCACCTTATTTTGTGTGCTTAAAGTGCACAGGACTACAAAACAGACAATTTTTGTAGGGGTTATCCCATGAATCAAGTGCAACTGGATTCAAGGATAACACTATGTTAGGATTTTCACTACTCCTATGGTGCTACATTTATATAGGAATGTTTTTTTTCTATTGATGTGACAAGATCTTTGTAATGTGGAGGTCCTAATCCATCCATTTTGTAAAGTTGGTTACTAGGTGTCTATCATTTGTCACATATAAGCTTGATTTAAAGAAGACAAGCCAACTAATATTGAGCTTGACTAGAGATAGCAATCAAGGCTTAAATTGAGATCCTACTAGAGATAGCAATCAAGGCTTAAAGTTGGTTACTAGGTGTCTATCATTTGTCACATATAAGCTTGATTTAAAGAAGACAAGCCAACTAATATTGAGCTTAACTAGAGATAGCATATGTTTGTCAAGCCTTTTTTTTGACAATTATGCATTCAAAGTCGTCTTTCAAATGTGAACATATATTTTATTTGAAATAAAAAATCATAAACTAGACATATTTTATTTTAATATTATATATATATTGATGATTTGTCCAAAAAAATCCCTTTTGTATAACACAATTTTCTCAAAATTTAAATATTTTATGAAAAATTTACTAGATATAGTCATACATCCATCAAATTTAGGTCTTAGGGGGCATGGGATTGTACATGCAATTGATGCAAACTAAGGTCATATGTGGGAGACTTCCCTCTCTTTGTTAGGTAGGTGTCTTGCATAAAAAGGTGAGCACATGGTTATCTTGTCCCACTACCCTGAATTCAATGGGGAACTCCTCAAATCACTCTAATTTTAATACGCCAAAGCAAGAAACAAAATGGATGAAGGTACACTCATGCCTTTCATCTCATGGAGCCCTCCTAACTAAGTCATTATGTTTCATATTGATTAAACACAATACCTTACTAGTTGTTTTTGCTTGTTCTATGAAACATGCTATTATTTCATGGCTAGAACACAATAATTTATAGGTCACATAAACAACTACTCTCACAATGCAAGAACATTGTTTTGTTTTAATATTTATATTTGTGTACATTTGTGTGTATTTTTTATTATCAAGTATACAAGCATGTTGTATGTTTGGAAAAAAGAGCTACAAGATCGCATAAATTCAAACTATTAAATGTGACACATGAGCTACATGACCACATACAGGACTCTCTCTTACATAGCTTCATTACATTTATTTATACATGACATCAATCTTGGAATGATCATCAAGGTCAGCTATACAATCATCTATCTGGAAAATTCTCCAAGATAGGCATTACAAAACAATTACATACAATATTAATCAACCCAATACAAAAAATTACATGTGAACCCAAACAATGTCGGCCAAGGCATAGAAGGGACCCAAATCTTCATCTTCCACATGCTACGCACATCCACAACATGCTAAGATCATCTACAACACATTACCAACATCTGGTCGGCCAAGACTAGATAGAACAACAACACACGAGGAAAAATCCTCTTCCATGAACTCAAACTTCAATGCGGACCACCAACACAACAAGAACATGATCAAGAAACATCCATAAGCATGATGAATATTCTAGAACCAACCACATCAATATGAACAACTTGAATCTTTAGCATCTTCTCACCGAAACTCGAGAATACACTCAGCAATGACTATCAAACTAGAATAATAGCTTGCGGACCACTAAACCATGAACCAACTAAATTAAGGACACACATCAACATTCCAAACATACCACCAAATCCACAAAAAAAAACATTACAATGCAGAGCAATGCCAACCAAAATATTGTCACACTATCACCTTTGAACAATTAAAAAATGAGTCTCAACACAAAAAGCCAAAGCTCACTCAAATACTCATGCGGACCTCTACAAAATGAACTAAAACAACCTCTAACAATCCTCTACACATCCTTCAAACTGCATACTCTTATCTTCAATGTAACACCTCACATTCACACTGAGCTTCACTCCTACACTGTCTCTAAGAGAGAGATATGTTGACATCAATAACAACACCTCTCAAATATGCACTCAGACACATATTTGCAATAATCTACCCCTTTGGCATTGATGGGAACATATTATGTGAAAAACTAATGTAGCCAAAGGTACACAACTCCCCCTTAGACCTTACACACACTTCTCCCCCTTTGATAGGCAACTCTCCTTTCCAAGGTTTTTCACATGACCTCTCTCCCCCTTTGACATCAATGGCAAAGGAAACATATTTGCAACTTTACTCTTCCTCTACATCAAGACTTCTCTCCCCTGTAGGACTTCTCTCCTCCAAACACACAACTAACTACTCCCCTTGAGTAGCAACCACCTAGAATCATCAATCCAGATCACAAGATATGATTGTGAAGTGCACCGAACTAATGCATACCAATGCAACTTAGTTCTAACCATGAGGGTAAATCACCCCTAACTTATCTCGCAAATACTCAAAAGTATCCTTAGGCAATGACTTAGTAAAGATATCTGCAATTTGTTCCTTTGTAGGAATATACTCCAATTTGGTCTCATTCTCATTCACCTTCTCTCTCAAAAAGTGAAACTTAATAGATATATGATTTGTATTTGAATGGAACATCAGATTCTTATAAATGTTAATAGAACTTGAATTATCACAAAAGATTGTAATAGGCTCATCATACACAACTCTAATATCTCTCAACATTTGTTTCATCCACAACACTTGAGTACAACTACATGCAACAACAATATATTATGCCTCAACAGTAGACAAAGAAATAGCGTCCTACTTTTTTCTCAACCATGAAACCAATCTCTTCCCCAAGAAGAATGCACCACCACTAGTATTTTTCGTGTCATCCACATCTCCTACCCAATCAACATCAATATAAGCACTCAAAGTAAAATCAATATCTTTCGAATACCACAAACCATAATCAAATGCCTCTTTCAAATATCTAAATATTCTTTTGACAACAACAACATGAGATTCCTTTGGATCAACTTGAAATCTAGCAACAAGACATATTGCATTCATAATATCAGGTCTAGTTTGAGTCAAATAAAGTAATCCACCAATCATAGATATGTACCTTGTCTGATTTACCTTAGGGGAATCATCATCCTTACTCAACTTACATCCGATTACCATAGGGGTACCAATAGGGTTTGAATCTTCCATACCAAACTTCTTCAATAATTCCTTCACATAACTAGATTGAGATATAAAAATACCTCTATCAGATTGTATGATTTGTAGACCCAAAAAGAAATTCATTTCACCAATCATAGACATCTCAAATTCATTTTGCATTTCATTAGGAAATTTCTTACACAAGCTATCATTTCCACCAAAGATAATGTCATCAACAAAGACTTCAACAATCAAAATGTTATCATGATCAATCTTGAAATACAAATTACTATCAACAGTATCTTTGTTAAAACCTAGCTTTAACAAATACTTATCCAATCTGGCATACCAAGCTCTAGGGGCTTGTTTCAATCCATACAAAGATTTATTCAACCTGCAAACCATATCTCCTTAATCAGACAATTGAAATCCATCTGGTTGTTCAATATACACCTCTTCTTCCAATTCTCCATGGGTGATCCCACAATAGTGGTTTACAATTTTTGGCCAAACTGGACACTGAAATTATTATTTTTAACTAAATCTTCACATTCGGGCACCTGTAGTGGCTAAACCGTGAGGAATTTGAAGATGATGCAAACTAGAGTCTCATCACATTTTGTCTATAGATTCTAAAAATATTTTTTTCAAAATTTTTGGAATCAAATTGCACTTCTTTTTCCATCTCCCATGAAAACTAGTTTTTTCCAAAAAAATTTAAAAAGTGATGCACACCGTATAACGCATAACTTTTTCTCCATGAAGGATAAAATTCTAATTATTTTGAATTTAGATTTTTAGCTCTAATATCTAGTGCTTCCACTTGGTTAGATAGTTTTTTATTGAATATTTTTTCTTTAATCAAGTTTCAAAGTCAAACCAATTACAATTGAAATAGACGTATAACGGTAACTTTTTTGTATATATCAAATTCAATTTTATTTTTTTGGATCAAGGACTTCAATATCTGGTGCACTCATATATTTCAAAAAAAAAAATTGATAATCTACTATTTTTCCACATGTGCAAAACAAAGACCTTCATTTTTCAATAAAGAACCTATGTTTAATAAAACTAAAAAAACAAATACATAATAAAATCAAAACATATTAAAATTATATTTGTTGGATAGCTTGTTCCAAGGACTATCTAATTCCATAAGGATTTTTGAAGACTTCTCCATTTTCATCCTCAACCCGAGCTCTGAAGCGTAAAAAAATAGACTTTTTTTGTGTCTCAGGAGGGGGATGAGGGGCAAGGCGGGTTCGAATGAACCCCTAGGGGTTCGAGCGAACCTCTTCAAGGGGGTTTGCTCGAGCCCCCTTTGTTATGCATTTTTTTTTTTTGGCGGCCAAAATTTAAAGTGGTTCGCTCGAACACTGGTTCGAGCGAACCCCTAATGGGTTGGATCGAACCAGTAGGTTCATACGAACCCCCAAAATCACTTTTTTTGCTTTGGGGTCACTTTTTGTGAGTTTTCCTTCCTCACTTGAATTGTAAACCACTATTGTGGCTTCACCCCCATTTAAGAATGTTGACTTGACATCCATCTAATAGGCCTTAAAATATTTATAAGCAACATAAGAAATAAATAATCTAACAACTTCAATCCTTGCAATAGGAGAAAAAGTCTCCTCAAAATCAGTACCTTCAACTTGTGAATATCCCTTGTATACCAACCTTGCTTTGTTTCTAACCACTTCACCAGTTTCATTCAGTTTGTTTCGGAAGACCCATTTAGTACCAATTACATTTTTGTCTTTAGGTCTAAGAACAAGTTCCCATGTGTTATTCTTTTCAATCTGCATCAATTCTTCTTTCATTGCATTCATCCAATGTTCATCATTACAAGCTTCATTCACAGTTTTAGGTTCAATCTTAGAAATCAAACAATACTCAATTTGTTCTTCAAAAATCTTTCTTATTGTTTGAACACCTTTATTTTTATCCCCTATAATCTGATTTTCAGAATGATTCAACCTTACATACCTCAGAGTTTTAGGATTTTCTTGAACTTTTTCTTCACCACCTGCACTTGTCTCTTCTTCTTGTGTCTCTGAACTTTCCATAATGATTTGAACTTGATTTTTCTTTCCTTGATTTGTACTATCATTCTAATCATCTAAATCATATCCACAAGACCTAGATGGTCTTTCCTTACATTCATCAACCTTGACATTAGCACTTTCAACTATCTTTCTCAATCTCTTAGTATAACACTGATAGGCTTTGCTTTTGTTAGAATAACCAAGAAATATTCCTTCATCACATCTAGCATCAAACTTTCCTAAATATTCATCCCTTTTGATATAACATTTTCTTCCAAAAATTCTAAAATATTTAACAGTAGGAGCATTACCAAACCATAATTCATAAGGTGTCTTACCAGTATTACCTTTTATATGCACCCGATTGAGAGTATAGACATCAATACTCATAGCTTCTCTCCAATAGACATGCAAAACATTTCCTTCTATCATCATGGTTCTAGTAGCATCTATAACTATTCTTTTCTTCCTCTCTGCAACTCCATTCTACTAAGGAGTTCTAGGAGCAGACAACTGTCTCTTTACTCCATGTTCTTCACAAAAATCATTAAACTCATTAGAAGTGAATTCTCCGCCTCTATCAAATCTCAAACACTTTAGCTTCATACATGTCTCTATCTCAATCATAGCTTTAAATATCTTGAATTTCTCAAGAGCCTCAAATTTCTCTCTTAAGAAAGTGACCCACATCATCCTAGAATAGTCATCAATCAACAACATGAAATATCTATCACCTTGCAAACTTCTTACTCTAGAAGGACCACACAAATCAATATGCACAAGATCTAACAATCCATTTGAATTTTGTTCTTTACTTTTGAAAGTAACTCTAGTCTACTTGTCCAATTGAAATTCTTTGCACAATGAGTTAGTAGGTTTTATCAATCTAGGAAGATCTCTCACTGCTTTAGATGAACTTATATTTACAATGTTATCAAAATTCATATGACACATTCTCCTATGCCATAACCAATTTTCATCAATATGAGCAATCAAACAACTTTTACCAGCACCATTCAAATGAAAGATATTACCTCTTGTCTTTGTACCTGATGCAATTTTAATTTCTGAACTCACCAAGATTGTACACTTGTCATTTTTGAATCTAAGATCATAACCCTTATCAACCATATGTCCAACACTCATAATATTATACTCCATACCTTCTACATACAAGAAATTATCAGTGTTATGCTTACCATCAAAAGAAATGGAACCTCTGCCACGGATTATGCCAGCCTTATTGTCACCAAACTTCACTATGCCACCATCATACTTCTCCAAGCTCACAAACTTACTCTTATCACCAGTCATATGGTGAGAACATCCATTATCAATCACCCATTCATACTTATCTTCAACTTGAGCAGCCAAAGCACTTTCCACATTCATGCAACTAGCAAAATCAGTAGACACCAAACCACTTTGTTTGATAGTAATAAACACCCATTCATTTTCAGTAGCACTCCCATTATCAGATTCTTCATCTGTCACACCTTCATCAGCAACTTCACTAGCATAATAACATTTCTTCAGACCCTTATATTTCTTAGGTTTAAACTTAGGAACTCTTTCCAGACACCTAGAGGAAAAATGTCCTATCTTATTGCATGAAAAACATTTAAGAGGTAACTTTCCTTCATACTTATCGGATCCTCTACTCAATCTTTTGGTAATTAGGGCTTCAAGTTTCTTCCAACTCATGCTCTTCTTCTTCAATCTTCTTTCTTTCTTTCTCATATCTTGATACTCTTCTTGATGAACTTTCTCTTGGATCATATCTTTCTTTTCCTTTTTTGGAAACACTAGCTTTGAATGAAAATTTAGTCTTAGGAAGGGAATCACCAAACTCACTCATCTTAAAGGCTATAAGCTTTCCAATCAACATATCTCTTGTCACATTTGTCACAATCCAAATCTCCTCTATAGAAGAAACTTTATGTTTGTAAGATGTAGGCAAGAACCTAAGCACTTTAGCAACAATCTTAGATTCTTCCAATGTTCCACCAGCACACTAGATACTGCAAACAAGTTCATTCACTTTCTACATATAAGAAGTAATTTTTTCATCTTCACTCATTCTCAACATCTCATATTTTCCTTTCAAGCTCTACAACTTAGCAATCTTGAAATAATCATCACCTTCATACAATGTCTCCAACTTCTTCTAGATTTGATGTGCAATATTCAACTCAATAACATTTTTCATCTTATAATCAGTTAGGGCACTCAACAAAGCTTCCTTAGCCCTAATATTATATTCAACTTCTTTGATCTCATCTAGAGATGAAGGGCCATTTTGTGGAACATTATATTGTGTCCTTGTTATCTTCCAATAGGGTTCACCAATACATCTCAAATGACATTGCACGCGATGCTTCCAAAGAGAGTAGTTAGTGCCATCAAATCTTGGACTATCCTTCTTGTATGTTGACATCTTGGATCACCTCAAATGGTTAAGCTTTTCTTCTAATACAATAACAATGTTTAATAAGAAGGGATATGCAAATTATTTTTTCAAGTGACATCTGATTCCCTAAGGATGCATCTGATAATCTAATTTAATCCCCATTTAGTATTTATTATGGTTTCTTTCTCTTTTATTAAGGGTGAATCATTATATGTTATATTATTATTCATTCATATTTTTTTGACATCAATAGAACTCAAAATATTACCATAATTCCTTCGTTTTTTCTCTTTTTCTTTGTGATAGGTGTTTAACTACAAGTGACTTATGGGAGATGTATGGATAAGGGTTCAATTACAACAAATAAGATGTGAATTGAAAGTGTTTGACTAAATATGATAAGGTTTAGTTTAACCCAATTATTATTTATATAAACACCAAGGTTTTTTAACAAATCGAAGTTCAATTAAACTCCCTACTACATCATGGTGATAAATAGATTTATTTAATGTAGAGTCAATAGAACTCTATATCATGTATTTAAGCATGTATTACTTGTGGCCTAATAGTGGGACCCCAAGGGTATCATTTGACAAGGAATATCATCATGTTAGTTAATAATCAAGTATTTGATATTAAGAAAAACATAGATAGATATATTGTTGAGTAAGAGGATGCAACAAAGAATAATTATAAAGAGTTTAAGGGACTAGCGGTTGCTTTTAAAGAATAAAAAGTAGATTAAAATATGTGTATAAATTTATGTCTTTACTTTTAGCATTTATGAGGTTATAAAGAGGAATTAATCATGTCATTTACGTAAGGTTTTCATATATATTAATTTAGTTCTAAGTGGGTGAAATGGTGGAGGTGTTTGTAATAAAGGAGATACAAGTTAACTCAAAAAGGATTATTTTATTTTTTACAATTTATAGAGCATTATATAAAGTAAATGAAAAAAGAAATTAGATCAAATAAGTGCCTTAATTTTCAATGATAAGAGAAAAATCTTCATATTTTAAATTATAAATATTCTTTTGCAGAAATTAATAAATATCTTATTTAGACTATTACAACTTGATAATCATAAAGGTAGATATTTTTGTGATAAAAATGAAATAAATGAATAATTATATTTCTATTTTTTAGTTTACCCTATGTACAAGTATTACTTCATTCTATCAATTAAACATATAAATAAAGTGAAGAAACACCGCATATTCATAACAAATAATTACCTTTATTGTTTTCAATTATATTTTACAGAGCTAAAAATGTTGTCATGTCGAGTAATACATCAACACAACCATTCTGAAAATGTGAAAAGAAATGTTTTTAAGCTCTTAGACGATGGAATCCACATATCATAAGTGACAAATGCTAGCAACGTACAAACGATTTGTTCCCCTTTAAAAGCAACAACCAAATTATTTTCCAGTATAACAAACAAAATCTCCAATCCATTAACGATACGGGTAATTAGCTGTATGGTTTATTATTTTCATAGGGCAGCATCTTCTAAAGTAGCGCACTATATGACTGAAAGAATTTGAAGGAGAGGATAAAACTGAAAACAAACAGATAATCAAAACATTATATAAATATTCTGAGCTTCAGCTCATTCATTCAACATCATCATTACAGAATTCCTGCATCTCCTTAACTGGATGCATACATTACAGCTTACAGCTCTGCAGAGCTGGACTCATGAGAAAGTGGTTTCAACAATAAGACTCTACCAATATATAGAGTTACGGATGGTAGAGAACTAACAGCCAACAGACTTGAGTAATTGGAGATAAGATCAAATCAAATCCTTCTCTTTAATGCTGGGATATGGAGGCTGATACGGTGAATATGAGAAGACAGGTGCAGCTAGAGAAATTAATATGAGAAATAGAGAAATTAATTTGAGAAAACAGGTGCAGCTGGAGAAATTAATAAAGTTCTTGAGATTACTCTTTCCAACAATGACAGTTCACGCATCTTTCGCTTTTAGTTGAGAAAAATCTGCAGGCTTTTCAATTCAATTCGAATATGACAGTTAACTGCTTTTTTTTCTAATAAAGTCGGTGTCTCTTTCTTGGCATGGTTGTAGAAGCACATCTTTCGCTTTTAGTATAGAAAAATCTGCAGGCTTTTCAATTCAATTCGAATATGACAGTTAACTGCTTTTTTTTTAATAAAGTCGGTGTCTCTTTCATAAAATGGTTGTAGAAGCACATCTTTCGCTTTTAGTTGAGAAAAATCTGCAGGCTTTTCAATTCAATTCGAATATGACAGTTAACTGCTTTTTTTTTAATAAAGTCCGTGTCTCTTTCTTGAAATGGTTGTAGAAGCACATCTTTCGCTTTTAGTTGAGAAAAATCTGCAGGCTTTTCAATTCAATTCGAATATGACAGTTAACTGCTTTTTTTTTAATAAAGTCCGTGTCTCTTTCTTGAAATGGTTGTAGAAGCACATCTCAATTCAATACGAATATGACAGTTAACTGCTTTTTTTCTAATAAAGTTGGTGTCTCTTTCTTAACATGGTTGTAGAAGCGCATCTTTCGCTTTTAGTTGAGAAAAATCTGCAGGCTTTTCAATTCAATACGATTTCTTTTCCTCCACAGCCTGCTTTCTTTCATATCCAAGCTCGATGGATTATTGCGGGATTTCATTTTCACTTTCTTGAAATGTACACATCACTTCCAAGAAGAAAAGAGGGGAATCGCTGGGGAGCACATGCGCGCTTTCTTTGTTTCTTCAAAGCACCACGGATTATGTGGGGCTCACATGATATTTCATTTTTCACTTTCTTTCAAAAGGCATCAGGTGTTGATAAGATTTGACCAGTTATGAAATGATTTGAAAATGAGTCCAGCAAATAAGTCCAAAAATGATTTCGATCGGCAGCATTTATCACAGTACTCTAGAAGGGGGAAGGATGACGAAGATTCCATGAATGACAACAATGGTTAATTAAAGGCGCATACAATCGTGGTTAGCCAAGATTTGAAATAGGGGAGAGGGACCAGTAGTTGTGCACCCTAATTTCGCGCTTCCAATTATCCTACGTCGAAATTTCAAATCACTCCCAATTTTTTACAGCAGCTTACTTGGCAAGTTCTCTGCTTATAACTAAGGTTTCAAGGCCACATCATCAAATATGATGCCACATCAGCATGCGTTTTTGTCAAGGTGTCCAAAAAGGCCCCAAAAAATAGTGAGACCAATTCTCGTGCATTACATCATGAGTAGTTGAGCGCTGATGTGGTATCACATGATTGGTTGTTTTTTAGATCAAAAGCATACATTTTGTTTAATTATGGGTAGTTAAATCACAACTATTGGACATTATATAAACGACTATTGGGTATTATATTTACTATTGTATTCTAGAAATCAAGATCAAGAGTTTTTTCTAGTCAAAATTGTCAATTACACGGGGAATGCTTTCATGAAGTCGAGGAAATAAGACAATAAGATTTTAATAGTAAATGATATTAGGTCGAATCCGAGGAGTTTAACGTGTGGGGAGGGGAGATTTTATAGTTACATCAAAAGTCTAGTAGTGAAGTAAATGATTTTAACTATTCAAATTGAAAATGAAGTCTTTGGGGATTGTAAAGAAACTTTATATTTAAGTTAGGGTTAATAAATACTTTCAATCATTACGTGAAGTCAAGGAAATAAGACAACAAGATTTTAATAGTAAATGATATTAGGTCGAATTCGATATGGGGAGGAGTTTAACGTGTGGGGAAGAGGAGATTTTAATAGTTACATCAAAAGTCTAGTGAAATAAATGATTTTAACTACTCAAATTGAAAATGAACTCTTTGGGAATTGAAAAGAAACTATATTACTCATTGGGAAGTAGAAATGCTACAGTTTCACTGTGACGTCATGTTACAACTTGCTTCCTTGTGTTCTCAACTAAAGAAAGATGCTCCATACAACAGGTATTTGGAAGAGATCAAATACCAATGTTTGCACTTGCAGGATGGTGATGTTAGATTTTCTAGACAGATGCATAAGCTCGTAAGGTTTCATGTATAGGTTTTCTTTAGCTCTTTCAGTTTCTTGTATGGTTTATGTTTAGTTGTCATAAACACTTTTAGCTCCATGTATATGGTTTGTTAAGCTATTATTTACTTTTCTTATCTACTGGAACTTGGCTCAACCATGGTTAATGTTGTTCTATGATACCTATTTCTTTATATTTTATTTCTTATTTCTTTGCAGTTCCCTTTGAACTGCCATTTATTTCTTTGTAATCAGCTTTGTTCAATATAGAAACATATATATTTAAGTTAGGGTTAATAAATGCTTTTGGAATCTAAATTTTGTCCGTTCTATTTTTTTAAATGCTATTTTTTTTAATGAGAGGAAGAGAACTAGTGATGGCTATAGTTCCAATATCAGTTCATTCTAGATCTTGCTAATTAAAAAACCACTAAAAAATCACTAGTGGACCAATAGCCACTCTTTTTTGCAAAAAGAGTTAGTAATTAAATCAATTGTGCACGATTATTGGGACATTTGTGCATAAGTATTGAATCAACTATACAAATTTTATGGTTGTCTAAGCAAACAAGTACTGGCACAATAGGGATCATGTATTGGGTGGCACTTTGAAATGTTTACTTTTTGAACCTTGCATGCATAACGGATCCTAGAGCGTGCATTGTTACAACCCAAAAGCCAAAACAATAGCTATAAGCAATTAAATCACAAACGGAAACAACAACAAAAATTGTTGAAATCTGATGTACTGTTTAGGATATGTGGGTGCACAAAGTTAGCTATAACCGCTACTAGTACGCTTCCCCTATCGTTGCATTTTATTAGACTAAAATTTGTTATAAAAATTACTATTTTTAGATATCATACATACATATTTAGAAAAGGTTATAAGATAAACATATTGTTTTATTTTATGTTGGTTATAAAGTATTTTTTATTTTTCTATTATTTTTATTTAAGTTGAAAATATTTATTAATTTAGATTGGTTGTTATGTTATTGAAGTTGTAATTATATATTCAATTTTTTATTTTTTTTTATAATATCATAATGCATTGTTTTAGTGATGCTCAAACAATTATCCAAATGTAAAATATAAAATATATTCAAAATTTGTCTTCCTATTATCAATTTAACATGTTTAATTGCTATCAATATACCTAACCAATACAAAATTACAGATATAGTTTCCTGAATATTATGAATTTATTGTTCCATTGACATATTTCAAGATTCTTTTTTTGTTTGTAGATGTATAATGTTTGTTGTTTCCATGAACCTAGAGTTTAAATTCTCTGCATACATTATGTCGAGCCTTGTAATTGTCAAATAGATCAAATTTCTTATTAATCTTTTATAGAATGTTGGATCTACATCATTCATTCTATCTTTTTTTATTTAATTTTCCTTCTATTGCAATTGTTCCTATTGATTTACTACTAAAAATTCATAATCTCTTCAAATCTCTATTTACATGTTTGATTTGACATATAAAAATATGATTATTTATTTAGTTCGTTTTATGTTTTTTTCTTAATCTTTATATTACTACATACATATATTATATCTATATATTTTCAATCTACATAGAAAATAATTTATTTATAAATATTTAATATGCATACAAGTAAAAAAAAAAAAAATTCTAAACAATTTTATATCTGTCATATTATTTTTCTCTATAACACAATCATTTAATTATGTTGTAAATTTATATATTAATGTTGGATAATAAAATCATAAATAAAATTAAAAAACTAAGTATGGAAGGAAACCAACGTTTTAATACAAAACTAAGCACTTTATATCCCTTGTCAAATAAAGGAGAAGATTCACTTGTTGAGCATGTTCCAATAGTTGTTATAGGATTTGTTGACTTAATGCTTGATATTTTAAATATTATAGCACTAGTGGTTGTGATTTTAAAGTCGCTAGTGTTGGTCATGAGTAATTATAATTGAATGAAATATATTCCTTAGATCTAAATAGTAACAAATCATGTGATGCCACATCAATGCACCAATAAAACATGATTTAATCCACAACCATCTATCTAACTTTTTTGTCATTTTAGACACCTAAACAAAGATGTGGCATCATATTTGATGATGTGCTCTTGAATCCTTAGTTATAAGAAGGGGACTTGCCAAGTAAGCTGCTATAAAAATAATGGCTTGAGTGATTTCTAATTGCCTTGTAAGATTTTGACAGGTGCAAAATTAGAATGCCCAACTATTAGATCCTTTCCCTTATACTTGCCAACTTCTTCCAAATCAATAATAAATGCAACAATAACATGAACCATAGATCTGTTGATTTGCTTATTTTCCAAGACAATTTTACTTTCATGCGGTTAAAATAACTAAGAATAAGTGTCAGATTGGATTACAATAAGAAATATTGATCTAGCTATAGAACCAACGAATTCTAACCAAGTACCTAAATGCTAACTTTAAAAAGCTATACTGAGCAATAATTATGTATTTTTTACAAATACTTGCATCCGTAAATATTCCAGACTAACAGGAAGGTTACCAGAGTAACAAGAAACCACACAAAGGTCGATCTTATATGGTGACATCGCCAAAAAGCGAGTTTGACTTGGAAATGGAAGCATCTGTGCTACAACAGGAATATGGAAGAGAGTTCCAAGTACTCCTGACACATTGACCCCACCAAAAAATGAGCTTGACCTAATTTCACAAAGTCTATCGTGTTAGAAATAAAACATAGCTCTGATAACATGTTAGAAACAGGCCCAAACTATAACAATATAACAGCAGCAATGAACATAGAAAAGATAGGGCAAAACTGAGTTGATAACTTAGGAAATTATATTTATCTAGCATTCAATACATTATATCACAAAATGTTATTCCTAGCAGTCTAGATGTTGTGCCTAGCAGCAATCTGAATGTTGCAACCAACCACTCTCTACAATCACATATTTATAGCTACAAAATCTTTGTTGGAAGCTTTTGTTGGAAGCTTTCTAGAACACTCTTAAATCTGGAATGTTCTCTTTTACAATAGCTCTTAGAATGTACTTTTCTAGAACAACTCGAGGAATGTTCTAGCGTATGGAAGACTCTAGAAACATTCTACCATTTTCTAGACAATCTTAATCCTTAACATCCCCCCTTAAGATTGGCTAGAATAATACAGAGAAAATTCAAAGAAGAGAGGAACATTATACTAATATCCCCCCTTAATGTTCACCTCTAGCATACCAAGCATTCTTCTATTATAGCAAGAAAATCAGGTTTTGAACAAATATCAATCTAGCAATACTTGAACAATATAACAGCCCTGCAACCAAATATCACTTTAACAATATATAAGCTCTGCAAACAAACCACTTCCAGAAATATATCTACCCTGCAAACAAATCACTCTAGCAATATATCTCTAGCTGAATCTCTAGATGAACTTCCAAATGAATCTCTAGCTAAACATGGTTGAATCTCTAGCTAAACCTCTAGCTGAATCTCTAACTGAACATAGCTGAATCTCTCGCTGAACCTCTAGCTAAACCTCTAGCTGAAGCTGGCTCTGATACCATGTTAGAAATAAAACATAGCTCTGATACCATGTTAGAAACAGGCCCAAACTATAACAATATAACAGCAGTAATGAACATAGAAAAGATAGGGCAAAACAGAGTTGATAACTCAGGAAATTATATTTATCTAGCATTCAATACATTACATCACAAAATGTTATTCCTAGCAATCCAGATGCTGTGCCTAGCAGCAATCTGAATGCTGCAACCAACCACTCTCTACAATCACATATTTATAGCTACAAAATCTTTGTTGAAGCTTTCTAGAACACTCTTAAATCTGGAATGTTCTCTTTTACAATAGCTCTTAGAATGTACTTTTCTAGAACAGCTCGAAAAATGTTCTAGCTTATGGAAGACTCTAGAAACATTCTACCATTTTCTAGACAATCTTAATCCTTAACCTATCGTGCGTCCAAAGACTTGGAAATGGTAGCATCTGTCGAGCAACTGGAATATGGAATAGAGTTCCAAGTACTGCTAGGTGTATTCGTATCCAAATAAAACGGAGAGTCAAAACAGGGTATTGGAGCTTCTTCTTGAAGTATTTGCACAACTTGTCTCATGCCAAGCCTTCCTTCTGGGTGAGGATTGGAACAGATCAGCCCCAGTTTCAACACTCTCTCCATCTCACCTTCAACATATTGCCCACCAAGATTCGGGTCTGCTGCATCCATGAGACTGCCATTGGCATGAAGCTCTCTCACCCACTTCACCATGATTGACTGAGCAGGTTGGAGAGAGTGATCCACAGGTCTTCTTCCGCATGCAACCTCCAACATAAAAATACCAAAGCTGAACACATCTGTGGCGGGGCTGGCCTTTCCTCTCTGTACCAGCTCCGGTGCGATGTACCCCGGCGTTCCAACCACATGAGTAGTGTGTGGGTTTTTGTTATGCTCGTACAAACGGGCAAGCCCAAAATCCCCTAACTTCCCATTAAGCTCCGAGTCTAGCAAAACATTGCTGGACTTAATGTCTCTGTGTACTACGCATTGTTCCCACTCTTCCTGAAGATACAACAAACCTGCAGCGACATCTTTGACCACTCTGTACCTGTGATCCCAGTCGAGCATCTTCTTTGGGTTTCCAAATATCATCTTGTCTAGGCTCCCATTTGGCATATAGTCATAAACTATGAATAGCTGCTTCTCCCACCTGCAGAAGCCTTTGATCTGCACAAGATTTCGATGTTGAAGGCGACCAAGACTAGAGATTTCTGCTATGAATTCCTTCACCCCATCATCAGTTTCTCTAACGATACATTTCACCGCTACTTGGAGGCCGTTTGTGGGAAGGACTCCTCTGTATACCCGACCGAAGCCTCCGGATCCCAAAAGCCGTTCGTGTCGGAAGCCCTTTGTTGCAATATGTAAGTCTTTGTAGTTAAACCTATGAGGCCAATACTCCAGCTCCCATTCTTCGATAAGATCCGTGTGCTGCTTTCTCTTCAGCCGCACAAGTGATGCTGCCACCACTACCAGGAGGATGAGGACGACGCAAGCTGTGCTTATAGCAGCTATCAGTTTGGATTTTGAGCTCTTGGATTTTATGTGTATAAAGGATGGAAGATTAGATGTATTCAGGGACGGGGCAGTTCCGTTTGTAGCAAAGCTCCAGGCCAGGATGTAATTCTCTTCATAAATGATTGCCGTAGCTGCTGAGAAACCAACGTACATTTCTTCTTGTAAAATGTTGGCTAGGGACATATTTTTCATATATAACAGTGGTTTTTGTGGGCGATCAAGACCAGCCTCCCCAATGGTGACTTTGAGCTCGTTGTGAAGATTGTCATAATCAATCCAAGCTTGAATATTCTGTCCGCTTTGGAGATCCAATTCCTTAAATCGGCTGCTGTTTATCCAGTAGCCTGCAGGCGTAGAGTTTACAGACAAAAGGTCGTTGAGATCCACACCAACGTGATTGTTGTTGATGTCGTGAAATTCCACGTTCTTTAGTGTGTCGAACTCGACTGCAAATAGATGATTAGAGGCCTGACCCATACTTGATAAATTGCTAATCAAGCCATCAAACAGACTTGGGAAAAATCCCTCTAGAGATCTGTGGGGCGTCATCATAAACGCCAGTCCAAACGCAGAATATGAAGGTGAAGAAGGAACAATGCTAAACACAAAAGTTGTGCTGAAAGAGAAAGTAGAATTCGGAGAGCTGGGATCTTTCATACGCACAGGATGTGGATAGAAAGCACGGCCCATACTGAATTGTAATCGACCATTAAGGGAGATGGCCTTGGACTGCACTGAAGCATTCCCATACAATTCGAGGGTCGACGCATTGAATTGGTTGAAGATAAAATTTGTATGGGCTTCGGCAATAAGCGAGGTGGGAAGGAGGAAAAGTACAAGGACCACGCTCAAGCCTTCCACTGCCGAGCTCCAGCTCAACTTCGATACCCTGTTCGAACATAATGACCAAAATATATCAAAATCCAAAAGAAAAACTCAAAGCAAATGGCTAACAGATTGAAATAATTAAAATTGAAATTGAAATACAACTGAGAATAGGAAAATAAATTTGAGTAAGCCTAGCTCGCAAAATGGTACAGATTTACCTTTCCGTGTATTGCAAAGTATCCATTGTTTTTGCGTGCTTTCCCTTCAGACGCCTCTAGCATAATATAAGAAAGCTCTCTGGTTATTGGAATATAAACATAGTGCAGAAAGGGCAACAAAAATAAAGCAGAACAGAAAGATTAAAATATTGTTTTAGTGTTCACTCGTTCAGAGGTAAACACTGAGCCCGTGTTCCCATGTACAATAAGTTAAAAGGCTATCTTTCCGAAAGATAAAAAGAAAGATAAAAAATAAGTTGTAACGGAGTTAGATTTTAACATAAAGGGCCTTTTTTCTGTTTTTTTAATCAAAAATAAAAATAAAGTAAGAATGAAAGATTAATATATTGTGAAAGTGTCCATACGTTCAGAGGTAAATTTGAGCCCATGTTTCCCGTGTACAATAAGTTAAAAAGTCATCTTTCCTAAAGATAAAAAAAGGTAAACTTGAGCCCATGTTCTCCGTGTACAATAAGTTAAAAGACCATCTTTCCGAAAGATAAAAAAGGTTGCAACAAAGTTAGATTTTAACATAAAGTTGAATATCTAGTTAGTAGTTCTTCTTTATATTATTAAATTAATTAAATTTTTGTTAAATTTTTTAATTTTTATTTTCAAATATTAATAACTATTTTATATACTTTTTATTATATATTAAAAAGTATTGGATAATAATGTTGAAGTCTTAATTTTATGTTTATAAAGATTAAAAATATTAATTATCACTTTTGTATAATATAATATGTATTGATATTAAAAAATGTATTATCATAGATTTCAATAAAGAAAACAATTCAAAAAAATTAATGTGTAATTTTGAAATTATTTAATTTAAATTCCCTACCATCTAAATCTTACAAAATATAATTTTATTTTTTTAAATGTAAAAGGAATTATTTAATTTCATGATTCTTATGAATATTTCAAAAGTTTATGTATTAAAAATGATGAAAATTTATTACATAAATATTTAGATTCACTTTGTTAAAAAAATGGTTAATATTAACTTTTCTTTATAAATTGAGGAAATACTGATATGGAGAAGGGTCAAATAGGAATTAAGATTCTTTTAAAAAATCATTCTCATATATGAAAGAGGTTTAATTAATTTTTCTTTTAAATTATATGATATAAATTTAAATATTTTTGTCTGTTATGTGTAACAATGTTATTGGTGTGTTTTGCATCAGCACAATGTTATCTTAGCATTTACATTATTTTTATGTCATTTGGATATTATATTAATACATGAGTATTATTATGTGTTTTTGAAAGTCTATTTTTATTAAAAAAATACACGTTATGTCTCATATATCCATTTTTAGACTTCTTATAGATATTGGAAAGCTCTATTTAAGCTCAATGTCTTAGTAACCATTTTTTTATTAGATTTGTTGTAATTTTTATCTTAAAACTTCATTTTCTTATGTATTATAATCAAACTAATTGCTATTAGATAGTGTTTTTATGTATTGAGAATTTTGTATTATATGAATTCATATCAAATTCCACTTTTAGGGGTCGTCCTTATGATTTTATATTGCTCTTATAGATTTGATATCATTTTTTAAATAGTTCATCATAAGTGGATCATTAAATATTATTTTTTTCTTCTCTTGTCTATTTATAGGAGGATAGATGTAAGGTTTAGTGAGATGGTTATATGCCTTCCTGTTGGGGGAAATATTGAATAGATCCAAGTACTAACTTGATAAAGCTCCCACTGGAGTTACAATAAATGCAAGGTAGAGAAGGATCTAAAGTAGAGCGAACAATTTTGAACATGAAAGTTGTGTTTGATGAGAAAGAATCTCTCATGCAGACTATGGATACATATATGGTATGATCAAACATTAATGAGGATTCATTCGTATGGCAGATGAATTTGGTCTTAGAAGCATTTTCATAGAAAGTAATAGCCAAATTTGAAGGAAATGATAGTATCATAATATAATCTATGTTGATATTTCTTTAATTAAAGTTAAATACTGTAAAAATCATCTCATCTCTTATTTCATATCTTAATCTTCATCAATTATACTATTTTTTAAATATATATATATATATATATCGGGGCTAGCGAGAAATATACACCTTACATCTTGGTCAAATAGACTTGCTGGTCTCTTGCCAAGTCAATGATATAACTTTTGAGTATTAAAGGAGCAGATAAAAACAATAGAAGTCACACAACATAACATAACAACATAATACGAGTTTTAAAGTGGTTCACCATAAATAGTTATGTCTACCAGAAATAGGGAATAATCTTATATTAACCAATACAACACAATACACGAACTATACACATATACTCATACACTCATATTCAGCTATGAACTAAAGAGTTGGGAAGAGATGAAGGGTTGAATGATCGTTGGACTTCACATCCCAACAATAACTGAACATGAACCATAGATATGTCGATTTGCTAAAAAAAAAAAAAAAAAAATAACATAAATTTTGTCTTGGATTACAATAAGAAATTATTCTATAAAAACGACGATTTCTCTGCCATTAAAAGCTACATACTTAAGCTGTAATTACGTATTGTATCCAAATATAACACTATCCATAAGTCTCAAACCCAAGATGATTCCCTAACAAGAAGATCATACAGACACTAACAAGAAGGTTATAGCAGAAACAGAACACCATACAAAGATCCATCTTATACACATCGACAACATCAGAAAACTAGCTTGACCTGATTGCGCTGAGTCTATCTTGCGTCCAAAGACTTGGAAATGGAAGCATCTGTGCTGCGACTGGAATATGGATGAGAGTTCCAAGTACTGCTGGGTGAGTTCAACTCCAAATAAAAAGGGGCATCAAAACCTGGAATTGGAGCTTCTTCTTCAAGTATTTGCACAACTTGTCTCATTCCAAGCCTACCTTCTGGCCGACGATTAGAACAGAGCAGCCCCAGTTTGAGCACTCTCTCCATCTCACCTTCAACATATTGACCACAGAGATTCGGGTCTACTGCATCCATGAGACTGCTTCTGGCATGGAGCTCTTTCACCCACTCCACCATAATTTCTTGCGCAGGTTGGAGGGAGGGATCGACAGGTCTCCTTCCGCATGCAACTTCCAACATAAAAATACCAAAGCTGAACACATCTGTGGCGGGGCTGGCCTTTCCTGTCTGTGCCAGCTCTGGTGCGATGTACCCCAGAGTTCCCACCACACGAGTAGTGTGTGAGTTTTCTTTATGCTGGTACAAACGGGCAAGCCCAAAATCCCCTAGCTTCCCATTCAGCTCCGAGTCTAGCAAAACATTGCTGGACTTAATGTCTCTGTGCAATACGCATTGCTCCCACTCTTCGTGAAGATACAACAAACCTGCAGCAACATCTCTGACCACTCTGTACCTGTGATCCCAGTCTAGCATCTTCTTTGCGTTTCCAAATATCATCTTGTCCAGGCTCCCATTTGGCATGTAGTCATAAACAATGAAAAGCTGCTTTTCCCGCCTGCAGAAGCCTTTGATCTGCACAAGATTTCGATGTTGCAGGCGACCAAGACTAGAGATTTCTGCTATGAATTCCTTCACCCCAGCATCGGTTTCTCTAAGGATACATTTCACCGCTACTTGGAGGCCGTTTGTGGGAAGGACTCCTCTGTACACCCGACCGTAGCCTCCGGATCCCAAAAGTTCTTCCTCTTGGAAGCCCTTGGTTGCAGTATGTAGGTCTTCGTACTTAAACCTGTGAGGCCAATACTCCATTTCCCATTCTTCGATAGGATCTCTGTACTGCTTTCTCTTCAAACGCACAACTGATGCTGCCACCACCAGGAGGATGACGACGACGCAAGCTGTGCTAATGCCAGCTATCAGTCTGGAGTTTGAGCTCTTGGATTTTCTGTGTATAAAGGATGGAAGATTAGATGTATTCAGGGGCAGGGCTGTTCCGTTTGTAGTAAAGCTCCATGCCAGGATGTAATTCTCTTCAAAAATGGCTCCCGCAGATGCTGTGAAACCAACGTAGATTTCTTCTTCTAGAATGTTGGAGAGGGAGATATTTTTCATATATAACAGTGGTTTTTGTGGGCGATCCAGACCAGCCTCCGCAATTGTGATTTTGAGCTCGTTGTGAAGATCTTCATAATCAATCCAAGCTTGAATATTCTGTGCGCTATTGAGATCCAAATCCTGGAATTGGCTGCTGTTAATCCAGTAGCCCGCAGTCTTAGACTCTACTGATATGATGTCGTTGAGATCCACACCCACGTGATTGTCGTTGATATCCATAAGTTCCAAGTTCTTTACTGTGTCGAACTCGACTGCAAACAGATGGTTAGAGGCCTCTCCTCTGACTGATAAATTGCTAATCAAGCCAAGATATGGACCTGGTATAAATCCATCTGGAGATCTGTAGGGCGTCATAATGAACGCCAATCCGTGCCCAGATTGTGAAGCTGGAGAAGGAACAATGCTAAACACAAAAGTTGTGCTGAAAGAGAAGGTCGAATTCAGAGAGCCACGATCTTTCATACGCACAGGATGTCGATAGAAAGCACGGCCCATACCGTATTCGAATCCACCATTAAGGGAGATGGCCTTGGACTGCACTGAAGCATTCCCATACAATTCGAGGGTCGACTCATTGAATTGGTTGAAGATAAAATTTGTATGGGCTTGGGCAATAAGCGAGGTGGGGAGGAGATAAAATACAAGGACCACGCTCAAGCCTTCCACTGTGGAGCTCCATCCCGACTTCGATTTGCTGTTCGAACTTAAAACATAATGAGCAACATATATCAAAATCCAAAAGAAAAACCCAAGGCAGATGGCCAACAAGTTGCAATAATTCTTTCCGTAGAAGCCAAAATTGAAATAGAAATACACCTATGAATGGAAAAAAAATTGACTAAACCAAGCTTACAAAATGGTACAGATTTACCTTTTTGTGTATTGCGAAATTTCCATTTTATTTTTTTCGTGTTTTCGCTTCTAACGCGTCTAGCATAATATAAGAAAGCTCTCTGGTAATTCGAATCCCGAATGCTCTCCGTTTATTCGAATATAAACACAGTGCAGCAAGGGATACCAAAGTAAAGCAAAAACGAAAGAACCATGTATTGTGAAGTTTCCACGCGTTTAAAATCCAAGCCTAGATCGTGTATCCGTGTATAATACGTCAAAGTGTCCACTGTAAGTCAGAGTTAGTTACAATATTTACGATGGATATGTGAACTGCATGGACAGGAGGGGCCTACTGGTCTGTGACCTATGATGGCGTGAACTGCATGTTTCTACATCATGTTTAGTGAATAATTAATGTAGTCATTCTAACAAATGCACTAGTAATTTTGTAATGGTTTTGGGTTGTAACAATTTAATGGTTTCTATTTTTATTTTTTGGTAGTCTTATGTTGCCTAAATTGATGTAAATTTCTTGCATTGATTAAATGTAACAAAAAAAAACAAATACGTTAAAGTGCACCTTTCAAGAAAAAATAAAAATTAGATTTTGACCAATATTGATATGGAGTTATTACCTAGTTCATTATTAATAATTATTGTTTATATTAGTAAATTAATTAAATTTTATTATATTAATATTTCCTTTTCATATTTTAATATTGAGTTTTTTAATTTAAAATTATATGATATATAATTAAATACTCTTGTCTTTTATGTAATTATGTGCCATTGGTATTTGTTGAGTCAACACAATAGTATTTT
>VDFB02329326.1:0-14286 GCA_007258455.2 Sequoia sempervirens | reverse complement strand
CTCTACCCCCTACCCTTAAGTATACTATATATTATAATTTAAAAAAATATAATTTACATTTATATTAATATTAAATATTATAAAATACAATGGGCAAATGAAAGAAATATATATTTAATAGAGGTGGTTCAACCGAACATGCTTATCATGTTTGACCGAACCCCCTTTAAATCCATTTTTTTATTATATGCAAAATGTGTTCGGTCGAACTCCTATTCAACCGAACACTTGAATTTTATTCAACCAAAGAGTTGTTCAACCGAATCCCCTTATTTTCACCTCCACCCTCTCAGACACCAAAATTGCTTAGAATTTTGCACTTTGAAGTGCGATTTGAGAATGAAAATGGAGGAGGTTTCAAAAACCTAGTTGGTATCAGGTTGCCCTCAAAATGGGCTATCCAATGAATATAATTTTAATATGTTTTGATTTTATTATCTATTTTTTTTTTAAGTTTTATTAAATATAGGTTTTTCACCGAAAACGAAAATCTTTATTTGCACATTTGGAAAAATAGAAGATTATCAATTTTTTTTTTGAAAAATATGAGTGCACCAGATATTGGAGTCCTTGATCCAAAACAAAAATAAAGATTTTCGATACATATAGTAAAATTTATGCATTATACGGTCGTGTTATGTCTGAATTGTAATTTGTTTGACTTTCAAAATTGATTAAAGAAAAAATGTTCAATAAAAAACTATCTAACCAAGTGGAAGCAATAGATATCGAAGTTAAAAATCTAAATTTGAAAGAATTATAATTTTATCCTTCAAGGAAAAAAATTTATGCGTTATATGGTGTGCGCCACTTTTAAAAAATGTTTTTTTTTGAAAAAAACCAGTTTTCGTGGGAGGTGGAAAAAAGAGTGCAATCTGATTCTAAAAAAATTGAAAAAAATATTTTTAGAATTTATAGACAAAATTTGACAAGACTCTAGTTTGCATCATCTTCAAATTCCTCACGGTTTAACTGCTATAGGTGCCCGAATGTGAAGATTTAGTTAAAAAAAAATTAGTGTCCAATTTGGCCAAAAATTGTAAACCACTATTGTGGGATCACCCAGATGCAAGGGTGGAAACAAGTAGGAAAACCTGTTAAGGAGTATACAAAAGAATTCTATCGAGTCCTAATCAGAACAGGTCATTCTAAGGCCAAAAAGGAGAAAGTTTCTTGTTACATAAATGGGTTGAAACCGAGCATTCAAGAAGAGTTGAGTCTGGTAATAATCTCTACCATTGAAGATGCATATCAATTTGCTTTGAAGGTAGAAGATAATTTGAATAGAAGGTTTGAAAGTAAGCAAAGAGGTGGAGGTCGCAGTGGAAGGACTAGTGGATAGTCATATGGAGGTTGAAATGAAGATCAAAAGAAAGGCGAAGGATTCGATAGCAGCCAAAACTAGAAAGAAGATACCACCTATCACCCTCGTGATCAAAATAGTGTAGACCAAAGAGGAAGGGGAAGATCTAGACAAGGATCACGGAGAGGAGGCTTTCATGGAGCCTGTTTCCAAGGTGGAGAAGAAGGTCATAGGGCATATCAGTGTCCTCAATATCCAATAAGGATAAACAAGAGACCTGAGGGTAATGCACAAGATGTTGAGTCTTCACATTCTAAGGATGCAAAAAGAGGAGATGTTCTTGTTACTAGAAGAGCCTTGCTGAATGAGGAGAAAGAGCCAACCCAAAGGAAGAATTTGATTTGACCAGATGTAAGTGTGAAGGTAAATTTTGCAGTGTTATTATTGATGGAGGTAGTACTGATAACCTTGTTTCAGAAGAGATGGTTAGTAAGTTGAATTTGGAGAGAATAAGGCATTGAAATCCATACTAGATTGCTTGGTTGTAGAAGGATCATAAAGCTTTGGTAAATAGACAATGTCTAGTAAAGTTCAAGATTGGAAATTACCATGATGAGGTATTGTGTGTTGTTATGCCTATGGATGTAATTTGTCATATGTTGTTAGGTAGACCATGGTAGTTTGATCGATGTGCAATACATGATGGACATGCCAACATCTATTCTTTGAAAAAGGATGGAGTTTGACATAAGTTGAAGCCCTTGAAAGAGAAAAAGGAAAAGGTATGCAGTAATGCAAGAGTTTGTTTGGTTGATGGAAGAAAGTTCCTAGAAGGTATACGGCATGAGCATAAGTATTTTGCATTGATCCCTAGAGTTGAAAAAGAAGATAAGAATGAGGTACTTGTAGATGTTTCAATTTTTTTGAATGAGTTTCAAGCTATTATTTTTGATAAGATACATGAAGGTTTTCCTCCAGTAAGAAATATTAGTCATTAGATGGACCTGACTCCTAGAGCCAACTTTCCAAATAAGGTAGATCATCGTATGACTCCAGTAGAGAGTTAAGAGTTGAATAGACAAGTGCAAGAGTTGTTGTGAAAGGGATTGATTAGATATAGTTTGATTCCATGTGTAGTACCTATAGTACTAGTACCAAAGAAGGATGGGGAATGGAGGATGTGTATAGATTCTAGAGCCATCAATAAGATCAAAATCAAGTATAAATTTCCCTTGCCAAGAATGGATGACATCATGGATTGTTTGACTGGAGCTAAGTACTCCATGAAGATAGATTTGAAGAGTGGTTATCACCAGATTCAAATTAGAGAAGGAGATGAATGAAAGAAAATATTCAAGGCCAAAGAGGGCTTGTAGGAGTGGTTAGTCATGCTCTTTGAGCTAACCAATACACTGAGCACCTTCATGCGGCTCATGAATGAGGTACTGAAAGAGTTTTTGGGTAAATTTGTCATTGTTTATTTGGATGACATTTAAATTTTTAGCAAGACATTGGAGGAGCATTGGATGCATATCAGAAAGGATTTTGAGAAGCTAAGAGTAGAGAAGTTGCTGATTAATTGGAAGAAATGTAACTTTGTGAAGAGATAATTGGTGTATCTAGGAGTTGTTGTCTTGGACGAGGGTCTTCAAATGGATCCAGAGAATGTGAGAGCTATCATTGAATGGCCTACCCCAAGGAGTGTTACAGAGGTAAGATCATTTCATGGTCTAGCAAGTTTTTATAGGAAGTTTATTAAGAATTTCAGTAGTATTTGTGCGCCTCTAACTGAAGCAATGAGAGGAGATAGAAAAGAGTTTAAGTGGACTACATGAGCATCCAAAATTTTTGATATGTTGAAAAAGAAAGTTATAGAGAAACCTATTTTGGCACTTCTAGATTTAAATAAGTTATTTTAGGTAGATTGTGATGCTAGTGACACTACCATAGGAGTTGTTTTGATTCAAGAAGGTAAGCTTGTTACCTGTTTTAGTGAGAATTTGAATGATGCTAAGAAGAAATATTCTATCTGTGATCAAGATTTTTTATGGTATAGTTCAGGCATTGAAGAAACGGAGACACTAGTTTTTTCCAAAAGAATTTGTTTTATATACTGATCATCAAGCTTTGCAGTATCTCAATAGTCAAGGAAATTAGAATGGGTTGAGTTTTTGTAGAGTTATAATTTTGTTTTGAAGCATAGGAGTGGAAGATCAAACAGAGTTGTAGACACCTTAAGTAGAAGGAAAAATTTGTTGATAGAGATGAATACAGAGGTTGTTGGGTTTAATGAACTCAAGAGTTTGTATATAGAAGATCTAGACTTTGTAGAAGCTTGGAAGGTTTGTTTGGAACTTCTTACATTGGATAGGACAAGATGGTTGGATTTCTTAATCCAAGATGGGATGTTGTTTAGAGGAAGCTAATTGTGCATTCCAAGGATTTCTATGAGAGAGAATCTAATGAATGAGAAACATAGTGGAGGATTGGCTAGGAATTTCGGTCTAGAAAAGACCATTGCTCTTGTTGGTGAGAATTATTATTGGCCACAATTACAACAAGATGTGGAGAAGTTTGTACAAAGTTGCAAAGTATGTTAGATAGTGAAAGGAACAATTCAGAATATTGGATTGTATCAACCATTACCTATACCTGAGAGGCCATGGGAGGACATTAGTATGCATTTTTTCCATGGATTTCCGAGGACATAGAAAGGGAATGACTCCATATTTGTGGTGGTGGATAGATTTTCAAAGATGAAAATTTTCATTTCGTGTCATAAGACCAGTGATGCTATTCATATTATGGAGTTGTTTTTTGGAGAGGTGGTGAGACTGCATGGTCTACCAAAGAGTATAGTTTCAGACATATACCAAATTTGTTGGTTATTTCTGGAGTGGCACCTTCAAAGCATCCCATGCAAACCTATCAAGAAGGAAGGTCATCTTATCAGTAGAACCCATATCAAGGAGATTCAAAAGGAGGAAATCAACAACCAATGCCTATGAACTAGATAGTACCAGTCACCATGTCACTTCAGACTATCAAGAATAGCCTAAACAAGGATTTGTTCCTTGGATAGAACAACTTGGTGGAGGATGAGAACACATGGTGCTTCCCATGTAATGATAGCCATATGCATCAAAATTTTCTAAGCAGAAATCTCCAACAAAAGATAGTTGGATAGAGAGGACAGGGTATGTTTCAAACACAAAAGAATATCAGAGTCCCAAAATGGAGAATGCCCACTTCAAACCGTAAATACAAGGGATGTCCTTAGAGCAAGATTTGTATATATCACTGGACCAAGCACTATTTTATTGGATGGAGGAAGAGGACATAGTATTTTCTAATGATGTTTTGATGACTAGTACCTCGCAAGTATAGTCAAACTACAACACACAGTCCACAAGAAGACTTACTGGAGAATATGTGTAATGAGCTCCACAATTTCCATAACTTGACAACCATAACCACAAGTAGAGCAAGCCTTGAAAATATGACCCACTTAACAATCACAAGCTCTTCCATTGCCAAAGAAAGTTATGGATAAAGCATTAAGCCTATCCATGTTAGACCGACCTCTTCCTAAGACAAAAGAGATACCACCATTCAAACCTAAGGTCTCGACCTTCAGAATGCTTAATGTGGTGGAACAGCTAAAAAAGGTTCCCTCTAACATATCTCTATGGGATGTTATATCAATCCCAAAGCAAAAGACATTGCTCTAGGAAGTATTAAAAAAGATGAACAATCACCACAAGTGGAGACAATTCCATTGCACAATAAAGATAGAGGGAAAGGGCTCGTATCAAATCCCTAACCTTCAGAAGCTATGTTATACATAAACATTGTGGAAAACACGAACATGAAAGAGGTAAGCAAACAAAAGGATACCTCTTTCCTTTTAACACTTATTGTCAAAGATAAGCTTTTACATAATAACAAGATTGATTTGGGAGCTAGTACCATGGTCATGCCCAAAAAAGTGGTCGACGCCCTGAATCTTAAATATGAGCGTCTTGAGAAAGGGATCATTCAATTAGATGGAAAGAAAGTCTAGATTGTAAATTGCATCAAGGATCTTTATTTGAACCTTTTCTCATGTTTGAGCCAAACGGTCACACAAGAAGTAGTCATAATGGGCATTCCCCCAATTTTTGGAATGTGTCTTTCAAGAGACTTCACGATGAAGCTTGGTGGATATCTAGCACTTGATTGGTCTCATCTAATACTACGAAAAAAGCATGAGGTGAAGATGAAGATCCTATATGAGCCTTTGCATCCTGAACATATCATAGAAGATGCAATGTTGAGTTTTGAAGAAGCACATACTTCTTTCTCAAAAAAAGAGACGTACTACATAGAGATGTTGGAAGATGAGGAAGGCATGAGCGATCGGACCCTTGAGGAGGAGGTCTTGCTCAATTAGTTTATCGACTTTGACCCATTCAAGAACTTCCATGCTACCAGATTAGGAACCTATATGATCTTTAATGATGACCAAGTATTCTCAAAGTTGGTAAAGGAACATGAGGAACCTAGTAGACTGGGAAAAATAGTCTGTGGACATTATATTTTGATGGTGCTACTTGTGTAAAATTAGTTTCAGAGTTGACATTTGACTGGTATCTCTGACTAGATTAGAGACCCTCAAAGCTTTCTACTTTTGGTTCCCTTCATCAAATAATGACATAGAGTATGAAGTATTGGTCCACGGTTTGGTTCTCATTGAGTGGATGGATGTGAAGAGGATAGAAGTGTTCAGAGATTTAGAGTTGGTTGTAAGCTAGGTCCATGGATAGGAAACTACAAAATAATGTGAGAATGAGGTCTGACATACATAGAATATAGGATTTGATTGAAATATTTGAAGCTTTTAACATATAGGTTATCCCATGGACCCAAAATTTAGTCATAGATTAGATGACTTCGATTAGCTCACAATTTGATCCAACACTTGAATCTGCAAAAGACAAGATTGTAATACGTATTGTTGTCTAACCATCAATCCTTAATAATGAGCAAAATTGGTAGGTCTTTAAAGACGATGCTCAAATCACCACCTTTCTACAAAAGTTGGGGAAATCTTTTGATCAATCACATCCCAAAGCCGAAAGGATTGAAGAGGAACATATTATTAAATTAAAAAGCAATAAACTCCCAAGAGGCTTGATTTCTCTCAAGAATCTCTTTGACTGTGAGGACATAAGAAATAGTAAACAAAGATTCACTATTGGTGAAGGAGACTATGAAGATATCAATTTCGGAGGAGGTAGAAAGCTAAAAGTCAGCATAAATGTTTTGAAGGAGAACAAGAAAAGGTTGAAGGGACCATGTGCTAAATATGATGGGGTCATGGCTTGGACTTATGATGATATGAAAGGGTATGATCTGGGCATCATTTAGCATACCATTCACCTATCCAAAAGCTTGAATCCCTTCTGATAGAAACAAAGACTGGTTAATCCAAAGGTAGAAGTGCTAATGGTATAGGAACTTACCAAGCCGATCAAATCAAGAATCATATATTTGATCAAGCATTCCACTTGGGTATCCAACCTTATACTAGTGAAAAATAAAAATGGTGACATTCAGCTTTGCATATATTTTCAAGACTTGATTAAAGCCTCATAAAAATATCACTACCCCTTTCCCTCAATGGAGCAAATCCTACAGACTATGGCCGGATCAGAGATTTTCTTGCTACTTGATCATTTTTCAGGGTATAATCAAGTTTATATATTAAAGGAGGACCAACACAAAACAACATTCACCACTAAGTGGGGAAGGTTAACATATGAAAATATGATTTTTAGGCTCTCCAATGCAAGTGACACCTTTCAATGAGAAATGGAAATCACCTTCTAATTAAGAGTTTTGAGTATTACTATTCAAATGGGTGAAATATTAATGGTAGAAAATTTATGTTAAATTGGATGTTATATTATAGTATATTCTTATGGGTGTTAAATGTGAAGTTAATATTAAGGGGAAACTTGTGTTACAATTGATAAGGCACTTCATTATTAGAAGTTTGGTAATTTTAGATATAGATCTGTAGTAGATTTAACCTCATTATCCTTTAACCTTAGATTACTAACCAAAGAAACAAGTTTAAGAATATCATAGGTAACTATAATGAATTATTTCCTACTAAACCCAAAGAAAAATTAATTATATTATGGATCCTTAATCTAAAGAAATATACTAGCCTAATGGTAATGATCCTTGATTTCAATTATACTAACTAATAGGCAATACTAACCTCAAAAAAATTAATACACCCATACATGTTTACCTTATCACTTGTATGGAGTTTTAGGGGAGATATTTTTACTTTGTAACAAAATAAACCTTTGTTAACATTACCCTTGTACTTCATGTAAGTTAAGTGACACAATTCCTACATTATAAATATATATTATAGGAGACACATTAAAAAAGTTTACTTGCCTAAATTCTCTCTCGAATCAATCAAAAAATTTGCATTGGTATTTGGAGCCTTCACAATTGTGCTAGGTGAATAATGTTATAGTTAAAACATAGAAATGCAGATTTTGGTTGTTTTTCTTACAAAGATAAATATTAATAGGGAATACTATTGCTAATAGTGATATTAGTGTTAATGACAAGGTTATAATTGAAGCATGATCACTTGGAACCTTAATCAACTTAGTGCTTTAAAAAAATGGTTGGGTTTTTTAGATTATTCTAATTTATCTAGATAATCTAACCATTTTCTCCAAATCAAGAGATGATCATTTTGATCATCTAGAAATGGTCTTGTAGAAGTGTCAGTATTTTGGGATTACTCTAAATCCTAAGATGTGCATTTTTGACATAGCACAAGGTAAGATGCTTGGTTTTGTGGTATCAAAAGAAGGGATAGCCATAGACCTTGAAAGGGTGAAGGCTATAATGGAATTGCCACTACTTGTTAACCAGAAAGGGCTACAATATTTTTTTGGGAAAAATCAACTTCGTCAGTTGGTTTATTTTAGATTTTACGAGCAATGTGAGACCTATCATGCTAATGTTGAAGAAGAATTTAGCATTTAAATGGACTTCCAAAGGAAAAATATATTTTGAGAAAATCAAGGTAGCAATCTTCATAGCTCTAGTGTTAGCTAACCCAAACTTCTCCAAATACTTTCTACTTTATGTATATAGTGACCAATACAATATAGCTTTGGTGCCCACTTAGGAAGACAAAGAGGGAAGTGGAGAACATCCCATCACATTTCATTCCAAGACTCTCAAAGGATATGAAACCAGGTATAATTTTGTTAAAAAATAGGCCTTTTCTATCATTAAAATCCTAAAGAAATTTTGACACCTGGTATTGGTCAACATAAACACCATCCTCATTTCTCATCCCAACAATAGGGAATATTCACTGAAGGTGACATAACCAAGAAAAGGGCCAACAGGATCACCAAGATCCTAGAATATGATGTGGACATCTAACTGATCAAGCTAGTTCAAGGAAGAGGTCTTTGTGAATACATTGCACATGAATTAGGCTCCTAGGAAGAAAAATAAACTGACCAAGTCTATACAAATTAGTTCGAGTTCGATGAGTCATGGGTGGCTGATTGGACACAATTTATGCAGATAGGGCAATAATCGACTGGTATTCCACCTCACAAAAGATTCTACTAGTGATTAAAAGGTGTAAGGTATGTACTAATTGAGGATATTTTATTTAAAAGAAATTATGATGGAGTCCTCCGTTGTTTAGATAAGCCATGAGTAGAAAAGGTTCTAGAGGAATTCCATAGTAGTCCTGAGGAAAAACACTTTTCTGCCAAGACCACTTCTTTAAAGATAATGTGGGTAATCTATTACTGGCCTTCAATGTTCTCCAAGGCTTATCATCTTGTGCAAAAGTGTACTCAATGCCAATATTTCATTGGCAAGTAGAAGAACACCATGTCGTTAAGCCCAATCGTGGCTGAGGAACCCTTTGCACAATGGAGTTTGGATTTTTTTGGGATGATCAATCCCATATCCAACATAGACCATAAGTAGATAATCACAACTACCAATTATTTCACAAGATGGATGGAGGCTATTTCCCTGAAGAATGCTATAGAAGAAAAAATCATAAATTTTCTCAAAGAGTTAGTAGCAAGGTTCAGTTCACCTAAGAAAATCATTTTTGACAACAGACAAGCCTTCGTAGGCTCTGGCATTTCTAACTTAATTATTGAGCATGAAGTCTACCTCAAGAATTCATCCAATTATTACCTATAGGGAAACGAGTTAGCGGAATTGACTAACAAAAACCTGATTAGGTTAATTAAGCGCATCAGGTTGGAACACCAAAAATAATGGCATAAGCATGTGTGAGCGGCTTTATGGGCCAATAGAATTTCACCTAAGATCTTAAAAACCTCCCCTTACAAATTAGTGTATGGGAAGGAGGTAGTTTTACATGTCCATAGAAATTCTGGCATTGCAATTGTTAAAACCCTTGGAAGTTGAGGAAGACATCGAAATGGAAGTAAGATTGGGAGAGATCTTAAGCCTCAAATAAAATAGAGAGAAGGAATTTTATGCCATGATTGGACACTAGTAGGTGGTCAAATGATGGTTTGATAAATAGTCCTCCAACTCAAATTTCAGGGAGGGGATTCTTGTGCTAAAATATGATGAATGAGTTGCAAAACCAGGGCATCATGTAAAGTTTGATTCATTTTGGAGGGGGGCCTTTCACATTCATGTATGGAAAGAAAGGAATATGTACGAGCTAGAGGATATGAATGGAAATTTTTTGGATATATCGGTAAATGGTATTCATCTGAAACTATTCAATTAAGGTATGCATAAGTTCATTAAAATTTTACAATTATGTACCAATATGTAAAATTTTGTAAAATACATTTTGTTTTGTGAATAAAACCATGAGAGTATACATAAAATAATTACCATAAAGGTACTGTATCTTATATTCATCGAGAAATATTTATAAAATCGTATGCATTTTTGAGCCCAAGGCTCCAAGAGAAGCTTAAAAATATTCTCGTTCTAAACCTAATTACATCTTAAAAAGAAAAAAAGAGGAGGCAACACAAAAATGGCACAAAAAGGTTTAGCCTCCATAAAAATTGCAATGGTAAAAAAAACATTTTCTTTTCTTTAGGGAATCTCTAGCAAGGCATCAATAACGGGTTATCAGCACAAGAGGCATGAGCATCACATGAAATTCAATCCTCGGCACCAGGGCTATAAATAAGGAACTTGAAGTGATTCTACCAATAAAGTCCAAGAATGTGCTCCACATTATATGCCTTCAGAAGGAAGGAGGCTATGGGTTGGGACAGTAGCCGGTGGCACTCCAAGTCCATAGTCTGGATGTTTGTAAGAAAGGGTAACCAAGGCACCACTTCCACATAGTTGATGTGCCTCCGGATATTCATGGTAGTCAGAATACCAACACCAAGGATAGCCCCTTAGAAAAAATTGCCTAGCCCATCTAAGTATTCTAAATCAAACATAGTGTGGCATAGTTCTATGATCCAAGGCTTGGAAATATCCAAGTTGAACAAAGAAGCCATGAACTGGGAAATAAAGTTTGAGTTGTACCATGACTGGTTCTCATCCTTCACATAGTCCTTCTCGAGTACCCACTTAAACATGATGATCACGAGTTGGCCATTCTTCCCTATCAGTCATTTAATCCTCTCATTTCTATCTTTGCCTACGTAAGAGTTCTATAGCTTCTAGCTTAAGAGTTGAATTGGGGTACCTAGACTAGTCATAAAGGTGGCAACAAAGCTTATAGACTAACAGAGGGAAAAGCATGGTGGAAGGATATCACCAACTCAAATGCTAACTCAATGAGTATTTTTGCGAAGTGGAGATCACTATTTATAGAAAAATGTGCGTTGGGGATGGTTGGTGATGGAAAATCTATCTCTCGTTAGGATGACAATGGAAGTATATTAGGGTTGTAAGAAGTTACGGGTAAATCATACAAAAGATCTCCAATCAAGATTTGAGAATTTAATTCAAGTGTTGAGAGTAAATGCTTGCATGTACAAATTGCTACCATGTGTCTATCATCATCATCAATGCCAACCTACTTACCTGCATGAAAAAACATTCCTTAAAGAGCTAAACCTTGCTTAATTAAATGTAAATGTCACTTCAAAGTACTCTTCCCATTGCAAAAAGCATGCTTCCCATCACTCAAGGCTTATCTATCAAAAGGGTAGTGTAAGGGAATTTACTATTTACATTCTCGCAAGAAAGTTGGAATTATCGAGAAATATAGACCCTAATCAACACATATTACCTTGTTGACAAGACTTAGAGAGCCACCAGTAATGGTAACACATTTGCTGCATATATGTGTGATAATTGAATGCACCCAAAGAATATATATATATTTTTAAGTGTTTTATTTTTTCTCAAAAAATTGCTACTCTGAAAGAAGTTTCTGCAAACACCTTTCTAAGAAAACAATAATGGTAGAAACATCATCTTTAGGATAACACTTTGGAGTGTTTTTCCAAAGGCTAGGCTACACCAACATCTTTGGGGATATTTCCTATGATAATGCCCTTGTTCCAGAAGATCGAAGT
Source organism: Sequoia sempervirens (assembly GCA_007258455.2). Classification (NCBI taxonomy): domain Eukaryota; kingdom Viridiplantae; phylum Streptophyta; class Pinopsida; order Cupressales; family Cupressaceae; genus Sequoia; species Sequoia sempervirens. The sequence goes on along the minus strand of VDFB02329326.1, from coordinate 2,391 downwards.
TTTGCGAACACCAAAACCATATAGCTAGGTAACCCCATCAAGGATGATGAAGTCAAAAATTTTGTATACAACATTTATGACCCAAAGCTATGTGTAAACCCTAAGAGCCTTAGGGAAGGAGCCATGCAAAGAATGTTCACCCATGGGTCGATGGATGGATTTGAAACTCATCTTTGGCTTTGTGGATTTCTACAATTCATGTTTCCCTATACACATCCATGCTCAAAGTTGGTTAATGCATGCACAACAAAATTGGACAAAGAAATTGGGGTTATTACTGGCAACAAGATCAATGTTACCATCAATGTAGTAGCCATTCGGGATATGTTGTGCATCCCTGCAAATTGGGAGGTCAAGCATTTCCAAAGTATAAGAATGAAAGATTTCTAGAGAACTAGAGATAAACAACTGAAATTCAATAAAGACAAAATGACTTAAGGGTCGAGTAGCAATCAGATCATCTTCCCTTTGGTGCACAGAGAGTTCAAGTTGGATGCGCATGTTGTTTTATCAATGCTAGAATTTTCTTATGGCCATGAAATTGATGACGAGGTATACGAGTTCTAGATAAGTTTAGCTTTCATGCCAAGAAGGAGAGGAGCCAAAAATATTTTGATTTTGTCAATGAAATTGTTGATGGGATGATGAAGCAATTGATAGATTATAGCACCACTTTTGAGTTCACGTATTCCTCTTTTTTGGTACACCTAATTTTACATCAAAACCTTAAAATTTTTAGAGGATATTTGTTGCTCAGTAATTTTGATGCAATGAGGTTATACAAGCCAGTTTCGGTCTAGATCCATGTGCTTTAAAAAACATGGGATTGCTATTCGTTTATTGATTATTTCCTACAAAAAGTACTCTTGGATTTTTCTTCGTGCCCTCTAAGTAGGTTCTCCTTTGAAGATTTTGAGTGGATGAAGAACCACCAAACCCTGGTGGATTATTTTTTTAGAGTAGACTTTTTCTTCACTAGGTTTCATAGTTTTATTGAGGAGCCTTCAAGGCTTCCTAAGTTTGTAACACACAGGACCCTCGCTTTGGAGGCATGTCAATAGGAAACCATTGCTGACAAAGATTATAGCAATGAGAGACACAAGAAAGAACTCTAAATGCTTCCCCTTACCATTGGAAAAAGTCAAATAACGCTTGTGAAGTGGGAAGAATAGGATGTGCTGACCAGCAAGTTGGCCTGCCTCAACTTGGTCCTCATTTGTGATAATTGGAAGTACAATCTGGTTAAGTACCTGCCAACTATAAAGCACAAATATTAGGAGTATTTTGAGTCAAGAAATAACCCAATCGAGGAGAAGGAAGAGGTCTTCATAGAGATAGCCTTTAGACCATTTGAACGACCTCCATGGATTGATTTCTATCCTAGGCTAGTGGAATTTTGACAAAGTACCCAAATGGTTCAATCCCTCAAAACACAACTAGAGAAAATTGGATGGTTAGAAAAGAATAAGGCCAATTTATGGAGGTATCAGAAATAAATTAAATGACCAAGTGCTCTATATAGAGAGGTTAAGCCAAGGGATAAGAAGTTCAACAAAATCTATGACATTGAGGCCGGAATTGACAATAGTAATCTTGAATTAGATCAAGAGATTGAACCAAAGAAAGTACCAGTCACAAGTCACCTCCTCTACCAACACCTAAAAAAGGGTGAGAGGACCTGACATTCTCTAAAGAGATCTTCTACAACTCTAGGGGCCCAAGGTTCAATGGAATTGACCACCAGAGAATTTGAATCAACTAGTTTAGCCCCTACAAAGAGGAGATGAGTCCAATACCTAGGTGGACTAGGCATATCAAGTAGAGAAAAAGAAGTAGCGAACTCTGCTCTACCAGGATTTTTAGCTTTGAAAATCCATGTAAGTTTACCACCCACCCTCCTTCCTTCTAATGAATCTTTAGTTTTTACTGCCCCCTCATTGTGGAAATAAATCCTCCATCTGTGGGTTCTAACATCCTCATCCCTACTATGCCTTGACCATATTTTATAATAAAATCCATGAAGAAACCTTGTGTGTAGAATGTGCATCTTCTGCTTCAGTCACAATTGACTCTTTAATTACCTTGTCAAGAGCACCCATTGTTAACACTAACACACCCATGCTGCAAGTTTCATCATCCCCATTTTATTCCTAATAAATGCCTCTTTTTTTGCCCACTTCCCCTTTTACTTTGACAAGTGTCCCTCCATCTCATTCGATACATGGCATCCCACCCTTTCCATTGATAATGCTTCCTTTCACCTCTCTGCAACCTTAGACCATGGATTCCTCTCCTTCCATCACTGTTTTTAGTCTCCCCACTAGTGGTTCACTTGTCATACATAGTATTGAGTCTCCACAAAGTTTATGGACTCATATTGAAGCAACAAGG